>PVJS01004011.1:7555-18714 GCA_004027185.1 Glis glis
TTATTTTGAGACCGGGTCTCACGAAGTTGCGGAGGGCCTCACTAAGTAGAGAGAGAGAGAGAGAGAGAGAGAGAGAGAGGGAGGGAGAGAGAGAGAGAGAGAGCTGAGGCTGGCTGCGAACCCCGATCCTCCAGTCTCCGCCTCCCAAAGTACTGGGATTACAAGCGTGCACCACCATGCCCACCTTTCTTGATACTTTTAAGAAGATATTTCAAGAATATCCTCTTGATATTCTTCTGGCTTCTATGTTGCCTTTAGCAGAAATAGCTAGTCTGTCCTTCCTGGGAGTGGAGTTTCTCCCCTGACTATTAGTCCTCCAGAGGCCAAGATTGTGAGATCCAGGCACAACGTTCTTCTTGCTTAGAGAGGATACAAAGGGTCAAGTTTATTTCTCATCCGTCTATGAAGAGGAACATGTTGTAAAGGCAAGAGTCTGAATCGAGTGTGTGGTGAGCGCGGCATCTGTAAACGTTACTCATCTTCCTGTGGTGCAGGCAGGCGTGCCACCTGCCCTTTGGCAAGAAGCTCAGCCACCTGCCATGGGTTGACTAAGAACCACGACCTTAGCCTATCAGTCCCATCTGATCTGGGGAGAAAAAAAAGTCGCCGTAAGTTGGTCTTAGGGATTTCCAAGGATCTGCTGTAATAACACTAAGATGTGGATTATTACAACTCTTTTATAAAAGACAAACACTGAGGATCAAAGGGAGTCAATAAGTTGTCAGGGTCAGAGCCGGGAAGCTCAGGTCAGTACCTGCCTCTTCCTTCCTTCCTTCCCTCCCTCCCTCCCTCCCTCCCTCCCTCCTTCCTTCTCTTCCCTTCCCTTCCCTTCCTTATGGTTCACTTCCATGAAATCAACTCACTTCATTTATATCTCTAAATTCCAGCTGTTTATGAAGGCAACTTTAGCTGCTGCAGTTAATACGGCAGGATTTCAAAATTCTGTAAAACATGGTGTTAAATAAAATGTACAGCAGGCAATCGATTTGGACTGAGCTCCTGCACAGGGCTCCAACAGACCAAAGCAAAATGGAGTCACTGACCAGAAAGCCCCAAGCTGAAATGAAGTTGTTTATCTCACCCGAGAAATCAGTAGAGAAAGAGAGAGAGAGAGAGAGAGAGAGAGAGAGAGAGAGAGAATAGCCAAATCCCCAAACAGTCCAGTTTTAGTCTGCCTGAAAGTAACTTTGAAGCGACCAACCTTTTGGTAGCTTATCTTTGCTTTCTTCAAACCTTTTCAGTCTCTCCATATAGGACCCACGCTGCAGAGGGGAGCTTTCTGAACCTCTTGATTCTGAGGGCTCCCCCATTCACAGAGCCTTCTTTGCTCCAAGAAACTGTTAATTTATTTTGTCCCAAGTATTTCTTTTACCAACAGAATGAAATTTTAGAATAGCAAAGTAAGCTTACGTTCTAGACCAGTCTCTCCCTCTGCCTCCAAACTAAACTTCACAGTGAAGGTAGGTTCTTCTAACCCACCTTCCCCCAAAAATCTCCTGCCATCTGGAGTTCCCTTTCCATACCATTCATAGACAGAAAACAATTTGGTTCACAACTAGTTTGGAAGCACATTTAATTCATAAATGAGAGTTCACTGGAGGCTGAAAACTGGCACCTTCTTATACTTAGTCACTAATGCTTCCTAATCATCTCCCCAAATCTACCCGAATTTGGATGTCTCCACCAACCCTACCTTAATCTAAAAATACCGCCACCTCTTGCAAATCTTGCAAATAGCTCCTGAGCATCCTTGGTCGGTTTTCTATATTGCCATCAGAAAGCTCCCGTGTGTGTGTGTATGCGTGTGTGTGTGTGTGTGTGTGTGTGTGTGTGTGTGTGTATGTGTATGGTACTGAGGACTGAACCCAGGGGCACTCTACCTTTGAGCTGCACCCCCAGCCCTATTTTATTTTGAAACAGGTTTCACTAAGTTGCTAAAACAGTGATCAAACCTGCTGGTATGGAAGCTGTGATCCTCCTATCTCAGTACTGGGATTACAGGTGTGTGTTACCATCCTCAGCTCATAAAAGCTCATTTTGAATCTCATAATCTGTTTTTTTTATGGGGTGGTGCTGTGTGGCATTCTCCACACCCCCGAACACAGCTGCATTTGGCCTCAGAACAATCCTGCATGTGCTGCCAGGCTCCCAGGAGAGTAAGCGCCCCGAGTACAGGACACATATCTGCTCTTAATCATCTTGGTATCCTCAGTATCTGGCACATGGTGGGTGCTTAACTTAGTTTTTGAGTAGTATACAATGTCAATAAACTATGTGATTTGCTTCTTTGCGATGTCGATTGTCTGCTTTTCTCCTGGTCACTTAGAGGCAGGGATTTCATCTGCTTTTGTTCACTGATGAACTCCCCAAGAGCCTAAAAGAACGGTCCCTGCTTAGGGAGCCCTGCATGAACTTTCCTTGGAAGAATGAAAGAATGAATGAATGAGGGAGGGAGGGCAAAGAGAATCTAACTTCTTTCCAGCCCGGGATTATGCTTCAGTATTGTTTCAAGCCCTGAAAAAGGGCGGCCCTGCAAATTTCTAGATAGAAAATGTCCCCAGGAAATTTGCATTGGTAACTAGGGTGCTCTCAACAGTACCACCAGGGGCTTAGTCATTTCATAAAGAATGGGGAGGGAAGGTGGCATTTGGCCACTGGCCAATATTTTGAGGTCAGCCACTTTATCTGTGGAATTCCTCATTCCCTGTTCATCCCTTGGCCGTCCTGTTAAATTGGAAAATAAATCCCATCCCCGGTAAGGTGCGGGCTGATAAAGGCTTGAGCTATTGCCCCTACAAGGGGAATTTGCATTTTAATAGAAGCTCGTCAAGCCCCAAAGGAATCAATATCTCTAACAGTGAAATTTCAAGCACCAGCAATTGAGATATTTTGGTGCGAGACTCGCCAATGTTTCTGATCCAGTAGGGGACTCCGGAAGTCCTGCCAGAAGGCCATAGAAAAATGGTTTCAGAAAACAACCGGCCATTTCCCTTTCTTGTTTCCAACTTTGCTTTTTTATACCCGATCCCTGTGAACGTCCTAATAGGCTTAATAAGTCAATACAGCACTTTTCAACAGAAGTAGTCTAGAATTGTCTCATCAGCAAGGCGACAAAGGAATTAACCAAAATTTCCAAGTTCTGTAGGTATTCCAAGGAAGCCAATACTCAGTTATTTAGCACTATGTTGGCAGGAGGAAGTAAAAGGTTTAATAGGTTATTAATGATATTGCTCACTTAAATTCGTTTTGTGTAATTTCTTTTTTTGGGGGGGGAGGGAGGGTACTGGGAATTGAACTCAGGGGTGTTCTACCTCTAAGCTACCCCCTCCAGCCCTTTTACTTTTATTTACTTTTTATATTTCCAATCAGGGTCTCACTAAGTGGCTGAGGGCCTCTCTAGGTTGCTGAGGCTGGCCTCGAACCTGCGATCCTCTTGTCTGAGTCTCCCAAGTCCTGGGATTACAGTCAAGCGCCACCACGCCCGATTGCAATTTTTTTTTTTTAGCCCCAACTTTTGACTTGTATTTAAAGCCCTGCACACGGAAGGTGCACGGAAGGATGCGCGATGTCCATCCTACGACCTGGGGACATTTGAAATGCCCGGTCCTTGGAAGTCCAGTTCTCAGCGGATGTCTGGGGGGAAATTCTGGCACCGCGGGAAAGCGGCTTGTGGGCGCTTAGGGGACCGCATTCCAGGGAGGCGCCTGCCCATCACGCGTGCGGCGGAGCGCGGGGTTCACCTGCTCTGGGGTCCGGGTGGGTCTAGGGGTCCGGGTCTTGCCCTCTGCACCGCCACCGCGCGGGCCCGGCTCCCACGTCCCCGGCGCGGTGGACCTGGTCCCGGTGGCGCTGCGGGCTCCCGCGCCGGGGCGCGCAGGGGCCGGGCCGCGGGGACCCTCCTGCGCCCCGGGGCTCCCCGCCGGCCCTCCGCCCGGGCCTGCGCGGTGGCGGGGCTCGCGCCCGGGGACGGCGGCGCTGCGCTCGGGCTCGCGCTCGGGCGGGGAGCGCGCGGAGAGGGCGCCGCGCGGCGGGCGGGAGAGGGCGCAGGCGGCGCGGCTCTGCGCGGCTCTGCGCGGCTCTGCTCGGCTCGGCGCGGCGCGGCGGCGGCGCGGGCCCTGCGCTAGCGAGCGGCATGGGCGCGGGCGGCGGCGGAGGGCGCTCTCCCCGCCCGGCCCAGCCCGCTCCGGGCGCGCGGCCGCCGCGCTCCCCGCTGTCCCCGCGGCCGGCGGCGAGGTGACCCCGAGCGCCGCGCAACTTGCGCCCCGGCCCCGCGCGATGCCTCCGGCCGGCGGCCCCCGCGCGCCGCGCCCCGCCGCCCTGCCCCGCAGCCTGTCCCGCCTGCGCGAGTGCCCGGGCCGCTCCCGCATCGTGCTGGCGCTCGGGGCCACGCAGATGGCGCTCGGATGCCTCATCGTGGCTGTCAGCTTCGCCGCGCTGGCGCTCACCACCTCCGCCCGCGTCCGCCACTCCTGCCCGTTCTGGGCCGGCTTCTCGGTGAGTGTCTGCGGCGCGCCCGGCTCCGGGGACCCGGCCAGGGCGCGGGCCCGGGAGGGAGATCGCCGCGCGTCCCAAGTTGGGGCGCGAACGCCCAGGGGCGCAGTGCAAAACTCCGGGCTGGAGAACTCCGGGGACCCCCTGGCCGCTCGCCCAGCGTCGCGTCCCCTCTGCTCTTGGCGCTCATCCCCCGAGTTACTTTTCTTAGAGGAACAGAAGCCCGGCGCCCACCCGGGCAGCGATCGGGGTCCGGGGGAGCCCCGCGTCCGCGGCGGGGAGGTGGGATCCGAACCCGGAGCTGGGCTGCATGTCCGCGCGCGCCTCGCCTTCGCGGTGGCCCCAGTCCGGGGTAGCGAGAGCGCGGCGCGTCGGGTTAGGTTCCGGACTAGTCCTGGCGACAGGGACCGATCGACCCTCTGCGGCCACTCACCGGCTGGGCGCCGGGGACTTCTTGTTTCCCGCGTCCGCCCAGGACGGCCTGCTGGACAGGGCAGGCGACTGGCGGCCGGCGACGGGGGGCGTGTTTTCTGAGCTCCCGACCGACCGCAAGGAAGACTGATTTTCAGGCTCTTGACCTCCACAGCACAGAAGCCAGTGGCTAGCACACCTCCATAGGAGAAAGACACTAGAAATCTCTATGAAGCAAGTGATTGGCCCTAAGAGTTAATTTTTGACATTTTAAAGCATTTTGATGAAAGTTCCATCCCCCCCCCCATCTTAATACAGAATGGACATATGGGAACGAGAAGGATCTATACGAAACAGATATTTATAAAGCCAGGCACTTTTTCTGAGAACTCTTGACATCTGTAACTACATTTGGTTTATGGTGCTGAAATACATGGGATAGGTTTACACTGTAAGCTCAGAATGTTTAAATCCCACCTACAGAAATCTAAACCCGGCCTTTGTAATGAATGTTTCCTATTTGTTCTGGAGTTTTGAAATGAAAAAAAAAATCCGTCCAGCTTTGCTCTTATTAATTTATTTTGTAAAGGCCTTTGTTCTCTAAGTTCGGTGCATGGCCTTTACCAGGAGATCGGCGCAAAACCGCCTTTGCAACACCGATCGATACCGGTGTGATTGTTCATCCTAATGGGGATATTAATTTTCAAAGCTTATTTCAGATTAGGGGGCTTGGAGCGCTGGAACAGTGGAACGTGCAGTCACAGCGCTCAGAGTCTGAATCGATGGGAGGAGGTGGGCGGCAGGAACACCCGAGCCGTGATTCAAATTCTCCCCTATATATAGTCTGCACACATCTGTTGCTCAGTTTTTAGCATTATTTAATATGCATTGTTTTTGTGTCTGTCTAGTGGGCACTGAGGTTTCAGTCTGCCGCAACCAGCCTACAGGTGGCAGACTGGTGAATTAGCTCCCCCTCCTGGCTCCTCCTGGAAACCCCTCCCCCACTTAGCCCCAGCAGGACTTCCAGGTGGGTGCTAAGGGACCTGCCCTTTAATAGTCCACCTGAAAGGGAAAACCATTAATAGGGCACCCCAGGAAAGCTATTTATGTCGGAAAATGCACATTCACTATGCTTCAAAGAGTTAAATTTGTAAAACAGTTAATTCAGTTTGCATTTCAAATGTTATTCTCTTCAACAACTCTCAGCTATTAGTTCTGGCTTCCCCTGACTCAGAGCAATTCCACAAAGTTCTTCTATATGCACGCGTTTTTCTAGGCTCTGGGGAACACCAGTGAACCCAGGACAAACTGTTTGCATTTCGGAGATTTTAAGGCAACTTCTGCCCAGGCAGGGCCCCCTCTCTCACCCGCCCATCCTTCCATCTATTTTCTCAGGTGTTTCTTGTCAGTCTTCAAACTTAATCTGCCTCAAGTACCTTTATAATGACTTGAATGCAGTATATCTGCTTTTCACATGTGGTCTTTGCCCTTTGCAGAAAGGGTGGCTGGTTCCCGTTGTATTGGAACAGGTCTGCATGTCCCTGTGTTTGTGGATGGATAACGCCAACCCCTTGCTGTATACAGTCAGCCCTTCTTATCCACCGCTTCTGCATCCGGGGATCCAGCCAACCGCAGACTGAAAATATCCAGAAAAAGACCTCGTGTCTGTACTGAACATGGACAGACTTTGTTTCTTGCATTATTCCCTAAACAGTGCAACTATTTACATAACAACGATTTACGTAGCATTTACCTTGTACTAGGTATTCTAAGTTATTTAGAGATGTTGCAAATCATACAGGAGGATGTGCACAGGTTCTCTACCAACACTACACAATTTTACATGAGGGACTTGAGCATCCATGGATTTTTGTTTCTTGGGGGGTGGGGGGTCCTGGGACTCATCCCTCCCACACACTGAGGACAACTAGATATGCTTGCCCTCTCAGACTAGGAAAATTGGTGGAACCGCCCACAAGGATGTTCTTCATTTAAGAAGGTCGTTGAGGGTGGCCACCTTTTATAGAGATCTGCACCATGGGCTTGGGGCTGCACCTTCCTTCTTTGCACCTTTCTCTTTGAGAGGAGACCTGTGTGCTCCTTAGCCATCTCTTGGTCTTCTGGTCTCTCTCTGTGATTTGTGCATGGCGAAGCACCATTGCAAAAACAACTCTTCTGTTTAAGAAAGGAATAATGCCTAAGGAAAACAACATACACTGATTGAGTGCTTACTGTGTGTCGGGTGTGAAGCTGGATTTACGGGGCACCGCCGTCCATTGCCTGCTGGCCTGGTGGACCATGCCTCCTGGTAATCAGGCCATGGGGTGGGGTCTCTGATTTGTCTCAGCTGGGAGGATGCAGCACAGTTGAGCCTGTGTCCCTTCCAGGACTGTGTCTCATGGAGTCTTGGTAACTTCTGCTACGTAAACTGAGAAGAGGGGTCATTCAGCTAAGGAACAGCTTTGCACTTAGTTGCTTTGGCATGCCTAACTAACTATTACACCTACCTGCTCAGCAGAAGAAGATGGAGGGGTTCAGCCTCAGCAAGAAGGTCACGCCCTATGATTCTTCAGCCCCCAAAAAATGCCTGGAAAGGGGGGATTCAAGAGAAGCTTGAGGATGCATTGCACTGGGAAGGTTGAGGACATGGAAGGTTTGGGGCTGGTGGAAAGATTTATTTCAACTCACACGTTGGGTGATGTCAGCCCATAGTCAGTTGGCTCATTTCTTTTGGGCCTGTGGTGAGGTGGCCACTCATGGTGAGAGCGTGTGGCCAAGAAGCAAAAAGAGGAAGAGGAAGGGGCTGAGGTTCCACTCTCCCCTTCCAGGGCACGCCTCCAATGACCTAAAGACCTCCCTGTAGGCCCCACCTCTTAAAGGTTCTACTACCTTCCTATAGTGCCAACCTGAGCATTGAACCTTTAACACATGGGCTGTTGGGGACATTTGCAAAGGCCACAGGGACCTTGACAGAGTTGGAGACAGGTGAAGGGGAGGCAGGCCTGGCCAGAGGTGTGTGCAGAATGCAGAGCTGTGCACAGTGTTTCATGCACCCGAGGACCACCTCCAGTTGTTTTTCTTGTCTTGGACTTTGCTGTCCAACAGTTAGGAGCTAGGTCAGGTCCCTCCTGGGTGAACGCCTCATGCATTTTGAGGGGTGGTGATCTCTATTCACAATTTAGAAGATGAGCAGAGTGGGGTGGAGGTCTTGAGTATTTATCCTTTATTAGAGCAGCTTCATTATTTTCTTTGAAATTTTATTAATGCCCAGGACATCAAACAAGTACATTGTGAATTATCCACATTGCCAGCTACATATGTTAGTAAAAACGTAGACATTGGAAACTAACTCTGTGTGTGTGTGTGTGTGTGTGTGTGTGTGTGTGTTTCCTTTAAATGCATTGGACTTTTTCATATTCCAAAAGCAGTATATTATTGTTGCAATAACTAAAAACAAAGAAATATACTTAAAATATATACTTTCTTCTATACCAATTCTCTACTCATAGGTAACCAATATTACTAGTGTTGTGTAGTGTCATTTTTCTATGTTTTCCTTTGCAATCACAAAATATATTAGAATTTATATATATGGAATGTTTCTTTTCTTTTAAAAAATATAAAAATGGGATTATACTACCCACAATATTCTTTAACTCACTCCTTCCTTCCTTCCTTCCTTCCTTCCTTCCTTCCTTCTCTACTGGGGATTTAACCCAGGGGCATTCTACCTCCAAGCTACAGCCCTAACCCTTTATATTTCTTATTTTGGAACAGGGTCTTGCTAAGTTGCTGAGGCTGGCCTCGAACCTGTGGATCTTCCTGTTCCAGCCTCCCACATACTGGGATTACAGGCATGCACCACCGTGCCTGGCTCTTTAACTCCTTTTTAATGTAATTTATAATGAATATTCCCAGACGTAATCTGTTCCCATTTTTAATCCATTCTTTTTATGGCTGTGTAATCGTCCATGGTGTGGATTATTACAATGTATTCAGTTTTTTGCCTATTGGGAACATCATGGTGATATCAGTCCCTTGTTTCTACAAACAGTGCTACTTATCTTAGATGCCAGTGCCTGTATCTGAGAATAAATTCCCCAAAGTGGAATTGCTAGTTGTAAGAGTTTGGATTCCAAAGTCTAATGTTTTCAAGGCTTGGTCACCAGCTTGGGGCGCTGTTGGGAGGTGACAGAACCTGTCAGAGGTGGGCCGAGTGGAATAAAGACCTGTCATTAGAGGCGTGCCCTTAATGGTGATGTTGGGACGTTGGCCCCTTCCTCTTCCTCTTTTTGTTTCCTGGCTGCTAGAGGTGAGCAGCTTCCTTCATTCTCCGCAGGTCTGAAGGCAACAGGGCCAAGCAATGTTGGACTGAAACCTCTAAAATCCTGAGCCAAAATGAACCTTTCCTCATTTTTCTTTTTTTGCGGTACTGGGGATGGAACCCAGGGGCATTCTACCTCTAAGCTACACCCCCGGCCCTATTTTTTATTCTTTATTTTGAAACAGGATCTCCCTAAGTTGCGGAGGGCCTTACTAAGTAGTTGAGGCTGGCTGCAACCCAGATCCTCCTGTCTCAGCCTCCCAAGTACTGAGATTACAAGCGTGCACCAACACGCCTGACAACCTTTCCTCTTTATAAGTCGAATTTCTCAGGTGTTTTGTCACAGTGACAGGAAGCTGACTAACACACAAGTCAAAGAGTATCCCAATTCAGAATCTGGTTAAATATAGCTGGATCAGTTTCCCCAAAAGATTATAGTTGTTCCCACCCATGGGAGCAACTTGCAGCTGTGGGAGGTGAGGGGTTTTGAACATTTTTATTAATCTGATGGAGAAAAATAAGCATGTCATTGTTTTCATTTGATCTGAATTTTCATGGCTACTTTATTTTTTTATTTTTTATTTTTTTTTTGCGGTACCGGGGATTGAACCCAGGGGCGTTCTACCTCCGCGCTACACCCCCGGCCCTATTTTTTATACTTTATTTTGAAACCGGGTCTCACGAAGTTGCGGAAGGCCTCACTAAGTAGACAGAGAGAGACAGGGAGAGAGAGAGAGAGAGAGAGAGAGAGAGAGAGAGAGAGAGCTGAGGCTGGCTGCGAACCCGGATCCTCCGGTCTCCGCCTCCCAAAGTACTGGGATTACAAGCATGCGCCACCATGCCCGGCTCATGGCTACTTTATTATGTGTTGTAAATATTTCCTCATATGGCTTAATTCTTGGCATCTTTTTCCATATGGAAAAAAACTTTTTTTTTTTACCTAGTAAAATCTGTTAGTTCCTACTTTTATAGTTTCTGGATGCTTCTCTCTTAATTAAGAGGGTTATCATTGCAGAAGCTGCACAAATATTCTTCTAAAATCCCTTCTAATGTTTTAATTTTATTTTTCATTTTCATGTCTCCATTCATCCAGAATTTATTCTGCATATAGTACTCAGAAAGGGCTAAATTCCACATGCTTTCCGACAAAGTGCCTACCCACAGGTGTTTCTGTTTTTGGACTCCATTCAGTTTTGCTCTCTTATTTAATTAATTTTGTGGTGCCGGGGATCGAGCCCAGGACCTTGAGCATGCTAGGCAAGCACTCTGCCGCTGAGCTACACCTTTGGCCCAAATGTCTGTTTTATTTTTATTTTATTTTATTGGTGGTACCTGGGATTGAATCCAGGGGCATTCTACCTCCAGGCCACACCCCCAGCCCTATTTTTTATTCTTTATTTTGAAACAGGGTCTCACTATGTTGCGGAGGGCCTCCCTAAGTAGCTGAGGCTGGCCACGAACCCAGATCCTCTGGTCTCAGCCTCCCAAGTACTGGGATTACAAGCGTGCGCATGCGCCACCACGCCTGGCCACATGTCTGTTTTGGAGTCAATATGGTATTGTTTTGATTCTGGTGACTTCACAGTGAGTTTTACTGTCTTGTAATAGTACGTCTGTCCACTCTGTTTTTCTTTTTCGAAAGTACCATGGCTGTTCTTCCATATGAACTTAAAACATTTTGCCTGGCTTCGGTAAGACCTTCTTAGGGTCTAAGTTGGCATTCCATTACACTTACGGATCTTTTTTGAAAGTACTGAGTTTTATGATATTAAATCTTCCAATTCAGACACATGAGGTGTCTTTTCATTGATTTGTCCCTCATTTTATCACTTTCAGAAAATGTTTTATGGGGACATGTTCATGGGGGTGTAGTTTTTTCTTTTTATTGCCTGAAACTCCTCCTGAAAATTAAACCAAGCAGCAAGACAGCCAT
>PVJS01004011.1:21314-33838 GCA_004027185.1 Glis glis
TGAGCTGTATTCCTAAAGTAATGGATATTAAAGATAAGAAAAAATCCTTTGGGCATCCAAATAAAAAGTCCTAGTCACTTGTAGGTATTGTGCATTAGAATGTCATAGCCAAATTCTCTGCTGGAAAAAAATATGAAAATGCATTTTCAAAAAGTTATCATTTTGGAATTTTTGACAATAATTTCCACCTTACAGAAAAGTCACCGAGCAACAGAGCCAAGGACTCCTGTATGTCTCTTCAGTTAAATTCCTTAACCGTAACCATTTGATTACATTGTCCCTATGGCTTGTCCCTGTGCGCACTCCCTTTGTCAATGAAAAAGAAAATCCAGTGTCATTTGTCTTTTTCTTCGCCTTGGGGGAGCTCAGGCTCCTCGCAGCGTGTATTTCCGCGCTCAAGGACACTCTTCATCTAAGCAGGATAAACCTCTCCAGATGAGAAAGTCAACACTGAAAGAAGCTTCCCATCTAATTCTCAGAACCCACTCCAGTCTCGTCAACTGTCCAAACAGTGTTTCTTTCCCCACTGTGGCTTGGGATCCTGTCCAGGAAGATGTGTGTGTGTATTGTATCCCTTCCCTCTACTCAGCCTTCCTCCGTGGTCTGCATTTTCCCCAGCTGTAAAGAGCAGAGGCCTTGTATTCTGAAGGATGGCCCTGAACCTGGATCCATGGGGTTTATACTCATGGCCACGCTCAGCTCATGCAACTTGGGCAGGACTGACCCAGTCATGGTGCTGTGCTGTAATCAGTACATCCCGCCAGGAGGCATTGGCTGTCTACCCTTCCCACCCTGGGGATATTAGCCTTGACCACCTGATGCTGTTGCTGTCTGCCAGGTGTTATCACTTACCTTTATTATTTCCCTTTTAATTACACTTATTCATGGAAATATATGCTGAGGTCATCTCAATATCCTAATCACAGCCAAACCTCTGCCCACCATCTTTAGTATCCATTGATGATCCATTGAACCAGCCACTCCGTGATGGTTGCCAAATCCCAATTCTTTATTTCCATCATTCTTTCTGTATTAGTTGTTATTCTACTATAAGAAGAGCATTCCCCTTCTTTCCTATTTATTGATTCCTTCCTTCCTTCATTCGTTCATTGGTCCATTCATTTTAAGGTTTATAGCCCTGTAGACTCATGGTTACCTATTTTACTCAAAAGGTTGTCCTATATGAACATTATTTATTTCGATGCTCAAACTGTCCTAACAGGTCTGTATCATACTTTCTGTATTTTCTGACTCTCTGACCCATAAGGATTTTCCAGGCTTATCGTGTGTTTTTTCCTTGCTCCAGCCCTGAAATCTGTGATTTCTCCAAGGATTCCTGGTACCTTTTAATTGAGGTTGATGTTTAGATCAGGTTGTGTACTGTGGTCATTGCTGAGGGATCTCCGTGGACATAGCTGACATGCACACACACACTCTAGTGTTTATTGATGTTGGTGTTCAATTCTTGTGTATCCGTGATAATTTTTTTGTCTACAAGTTTTATCTGTTACTGAGAGAGGGATGTTGAAGTCTCTAACTGTAATGATAGATTTTTCTATTTCTCCTTCCAGTTTTTGCTTGATCTTTTTTTGCTAGGTGCATACACATTTAGAATTGTGTGTCCTCTTTGTGATTTGACCCATTATTATAATGTAATATCCCTTTTTATCTCTGGTATTTTTTCCTTCTGATGTCTAATTAGTATAGCTATTCCAGTTTTCCTTTGATTATTGTTTCATGGTATATCTTTTTTTGTATCTTTTACTTTTAACTTACCTATATCATTATGTGAGTTCCTTGTAGACAGCATATAGTTGGATATGAAAAAAATAAAATTGTGTATATTTATGGTGCACAACATGTTGTCTTAATATATGTATTCATTGTGGAATGATTAAATCAAGTTAAGTAACATGTGTTGCCTCACATATTTTTGTGGTGAGAACATTTAAAATCTACTCTTAGCAATTTCCAAATATATAAGACTTAATATTAAATATAGTTACCATGACGTATAATAGGCTTCCAGAACTTATTCCTCCTAACTAAAACTTTGTACCCTTTGACCAACATCTTCCCAGTTACCTTGCCCTCAACCCCCCTCCCTATTAACCACCATTCTACTCTCTGCTTCTATGAATTCAAATGTTTTTTAAAATATAGTGATACTATTTAGTGTTTGCCTTTCTGTGCCTGGCTTATTTCACTTAGCTAATGTTCTCCAGGTTCATCCATATTGTCACAAATGACAGGATTTCCCTTTTTTTTTTAAAGGCTGAATAGTTTTTCACTATGTATGTATACTGTATATATATTTTTGATCCATTTATCCATTGATTGACACTTAGGTTGATTCCATATATTGGCTGTTGGGAAGAATGTTGAAATGAACATGGAGGTGCAGACGTCTCTTTGGCATACAGATTTGATTTCCTTTGGATATATATCCAGAAATGGAATTGCTGGATCATATGGTAGTTCTATTTTTAATTTTTGGAGGAACTTCCATACTGTTTTCCATAACGATTATACTAATTTACATTCCCACCAGTAATGTACAAGAGTTCCCCTTTCTCTGTATCCTCCCCTGCACATATTTTCTGTCTTTTTGGTAAAAGCCATTCTTAATAGAGTGAAGGGATATCTCATTGATCTCACTGTGGTTTTGATTTCTCTGAGGATTAGTGGTGTCAAGCATTTTTTCCCTATACCTATTGGCCATTTATCTTTTTGGGGAAGTATCTATTTAGGTCTTTTGCCCATTTAAAAAAATTGGGTTGTTTGTTCTCTTGTTATTGGGTTGTCTGAGTTCCTTATATATATACATATATATATATATATATATATATTTTTTTTTTTTTTAAATATTAACCCCTATCATAGGCATGGTTGGCATATATTTTCTCCAATCCTATAAGTTGTCTCTTCACTCTGTTGATTATTTCCATGGTTGTGCAGCAGCTGTTTAGTTTTATGTGATCTCATTTGTCTATTTATGCTCTTGGGGTCATATAAAAAGTCATTGCCAAGAACAATGTCAAGAAGCTCTTCCTCGAAGTTTTCTTCTAGTAGTTTTATAGGTTTATGTTTTATGTTAAAGCCTCCAATCCACTTTGAGTTGATTTTTGCTTATGAGGCGAGATAAAGGTTCGATTTCATCCTGCATGTGGGTGTCCAGTTTCCTCCACACCATTTATTGAAGGGGTTGTCCTTTCCCCCAGAGTGCCTTTATGACACCTTTGTTGAGGAGCAGTTGACCATAGATGTATGGATATTTCTGGGCTCTCTGTTATGTTGCAATGGTTTGTATGTCTGCTTTTGTGCCAGTACCTGCTGTTTTGATTATTGTATCTTTGTAGTAGATTTTGAGATCAGGTAGTGTGATGCTGTGATGCCTCCTGCTCTATTCTTTCTCAAGACTATTTTGGCTATTTGGGGTCTTTTGTGGTTCCATATGAAACTTAGGGTTATTTATACCACTTTTGTAAGAAATGTGTTTGAGCCAGGTGTGGTGGCACACACCTGTAATCCCAGTACTTGGGAGGTTGAGACATGAGGGTTGCAGGTTTGAAGATAGCTTCAGCAAGTTAGCAAGGCTCTCAGCAACTTAATAAAATCCTGTTTCAAAATAAAATAGGGCTGGGGTTGTAGCTTGGGTTCAATCCCCAGCACCACACAAAAAAGTGTGTTTGGAATTTTGGTAGGGATTATGTTGAATCTGTAGATCAATTTTAGTAGTATGGATGTTTTTAACAATATTAATTCTTCTATCCATAGATATGGGATATATTTTCATTTATTCATGTCTTTCTCAATTTAATTTCTTTCATCATTGTCTTATACATTTCAGATTTTTCACCTCTTTGGTTAAATTTATTCCTGAGTATTTTATTGTTGTGTTGCTACACTAAATGAGATTGTTTTTCTGATTTCTTTTTTGACTAGTTTGTTGTTAGTGTATAGAAATGCTACTGATTTTCATATGTTGCTTTTTTTCTCCTCTAATTGATTTCTAGTTTTATAATATTGTGCCCAGAGGAGATACTTGATTTGATTCAATTTTCTTGAATTTGTTAAGACTTTTTTTTTTTGGTGGGTGGTAGTTTTATGCTTTGACTGTAGTTCCAGCTATCTCCGCATCCTGTGGACCTCTCCTTCCTGCTTGAACATGTTAAAACCTGAGCCCCCAGCCAAGCTGCTCGCTGTCAGAGCTGCTGCTCTCCACCCTGTACTCCCAGTTGAGGTCAACACTGGACATTTTTTTGTGGTTGTCTACTCAGTATTTAGTGCTGTTTGTAGTAGGAAGGTTTCTGAGTTGGTGTAGGCTGCTATCTTGCTTAAATTAGAAGTTTATATCCTTTAAAAATATTTTAGGTGTTCCCTTTGCAAATAGCACATAGCTGGAGTTTGTTTTTCAATATGACCTGTAATTCCTTGTGGTTTGATACCACAGGTTAGTTCATTCAGGTTAGACCATTCTCATTTGTTAAGATAACAGACTTAGTTTTATTCCTTTTGCCTTTTTAAAAAAATTAATATACTTTACCATTTTGTTCCTTTTTTCTTTTGCTGGCTAGATCAAGATGAATTTTAAGAATTTCTTTATTTCTAAAATTGTGGTAAATGTACATAACTTAAAATTTACTGTCTCAACTATTTTAAAGTGTACAGTGCAGTCATGCTCAGTACATTTACACTGTTGTTCTGTTACCACTAGCCAGCCTTCTCCAGAAGTTTTTTTCTTTTGGTACTGGGGATGGAACCCAGGGGCCTTTTACCTCCGAGCTCCACCCCCAGACCGATTTTATTTTTTATTTGGAAACAGGGTCTCACTAAGTTGCTGAGAGCCTTCTCCAGAACTTTTGCAAAACTCTAACTCTATACTCATTGAACACTAATTCCCAATTCCCCCTTCCCTGAGATCCTTGACAACCACCATTCTATTTTCTGGCCACTGAATGTGACTACGCCAAGTGCCTCATGTAAATGGGACCTTACAGGATCTGTCCTTTGTGACTGGCTTTTTTTTTAACTCAGCATGATGTCCTCAAGGCTTATCCATGTTGTAGCATATGTCAGAATTTCCTTCCTTCTAAAGGCTGGGAAATATTCTATTGTATGGTTACAACACATTTTGTTTACCACTGATTCAACCCAAAATTGGGTTGCTTCCATCTTTTACTATTGTGAATAATGCTGCTCTAAACATGGGTGTACAAATATGTGTTCTCAAATTGATTATTATTCCATTCTCCAATCCTTCTCTCCTATGCTTCTTCATTCTTCTAGTGGTTGTATTTTCAACTCCAGCAATCTATTTTTTTTTTTGTGTGTGTGGTATTGGAGATTGAACCCAGGGGCATTCTGCCTCTGAGCCACACCCTGAGTCCTATTTTACTTTTAAATTTTGAAACAGGGTCTCACTAAATGGCAGAGGACCTCGCTAAGTTGCTGAGGCTGGCTGCAAACCTGTGATCCTCCTACCTCAGCCTCCCAAGTACTAGGATTACAGGCGTGTGCCACCACGCCCGGCTTCCAGCAACCTGCTTAAATCTGCATTCTCTACTAGTACACAATATTAAATTGTAAATATGATCACCGTGCCTCTCATTCAAGCTGAATTGTTTCTTTGTACTTTCTCACCCCTCATTTCCTTCCATCTACCACCCTCAAACCTGCAGCCCCACAGGAAGAAACCTTCAGTTTCCTTCCCTGTCCCTGGTTCACTGAAAAAGACTTCTTCAAAAGGAAACTGACCTTGAACATTGTATAGTCCACCTAATTTGAATATGTGAGGGAGAATTTTTTCCCCTTTGTATTCCAGTTTCTTCTTGGGGGAATTTTGAAAAGGTCAACAGTACTGTGTCCTATGGTTTTATGGAAGAGTAAAGAAATTATAATAAAGTCCGTGATGGTTTCTTCAGGCTGATTTATATCATTTTCATACTTGCTAGTAAGTTCAAAACATGTGCGAGAGCTGGGCGTGGTGGCACACGTCTGTCATCCCAGTACTTGGGAGGCTGAGACAGGAGGATCACAGGTTTGTAGCCAGCCTCAGCTACTTAGTGAGGCCCTCTGAAACTTAGTGAGACCCTGTTTCCAAATAAAAACTATAATATGGGAAACACCCTAATGCACAGGATGTACATACACAAACTTATTAAAGTCAACTACTATGCTGAGCACGAGAAGGAGGGAAGGGGTGGCAATTGGGGGAGGGGTAATTGACCAATGTGTGCATGTATACTTCTACCACCCTGAAACCCATCAAGATGTATGATTAGAATGCACCAATAAATAAATAAAAAAATATGGCTGGGCGTGTAGCTCAGAGATAGAATGCCCCTGAGTTCAATCCCCAATACCATACACACACATACACACACACACACACACACACACACACACAAATGTGGGAGTCACTTTGAAATTGCAGAGCCATCTTGAGGTGACAGCCATGGAAAGGTGACAGTTCATATCTTAAGTGATCTCCCTAAGTCCCCATGGTAAAGGCCTGCTTCCCAGGGTGGCTCTATTGGGAGGTGGTAGACCCTTTAGGAGGTAGGGCCTAGTGAGAGGTCTTTAGGTCATTGGGGGGAGGATGACAGTCTTTGTTGATAGACATGGTAGAGGCTGACATGCAGCTTCCCCTCAGCTCCCGATATTTCACCCTCCTTGGTACCCCTTGCGCTGGGGGACATTGCCTGTGAAGGGGGAGGACCCTCTCCAGTCCTTTGAGAAGCCTCTGTGCCTTCCTGGCAGGGGTGGTGTGTCAGTCAGCATTCTGTTGCATAACAAGCCCTTGTGATAATCAACTTACAAAGAGAAAAGGTTTACTTTAGCTCACTGTTTTAGAGGCGGCAGCCTGTGGTTGGGTGGCCACACCGCCTTTGGACCCATGGCGAGGCGGCACATCATGGCGGGAGCGGGTGGCGGAGGATGGCTGCTCACCTCATGGTGCGGGCATGAAAGAGAGAGAAAGAAGGGGGCCAGGATTCCAATATTCCCTTCAAGGGAGCCCCCCAACACCAAAAGACCTCCCACTAGGCCCCGCCTCTGAAAGCCTCCCCCACCTTCCAGTGGCACCGCCCTGAGGAGCAGGCCCTCACCCCCGGACCTATAGAGGACACTTGATATCCAAACTATAGCAGGCGGCATATGTAATGGCTCCCCTTGGCTTTTTGGGGGGCTCTGACTTCATGCCCTCCTGTGTGTTGGCCAGGTGTAGCCCCAGGCCTTCCTGACCAGGGACCGGATAAATTGAAGGTAGGCTTTCCAGGTCCCCTGTCCCTTGGCATACCCAGGCTTCAGACGTACTTGAATTCCATTCCTGCACTTATGCATTTTAGCCAACGTAATTTCTCCCTCCCCACTTTATTGAGGTATGATTAGCAAACAAGAAATTGTATATATTTAAGGTGGGCAATATGGTGTTTTTTATTAGTGCATTGTAATCATATACCATGATGGCGTTCAGAGTGATAGAGACATACACACAACACTTGGGGAGCCTCCTCCCAGCTCCCATTCTCCTCCCTCAGCCTCCCTGTGCACGACATTGAGATCGGCAGTAATAATTTTGTGTATAGACATCATGTCCATTGAAGTGCTTCCTTCCTCGAGTTTCCCTCCAATATGGTATTTTGATATGAGTATTTCTTGTGGAATAATTCCCGTAGTCAAGCTAATTAGGGTATCCATCACCTGATACAGTTGCCTTTTTATTTTTTATTTTGTTTTTTGGTGGAGAAAACATGAAAGATCTACTCCCATAGCCAATTTCAAGTGTAGATGACAGTCTTGTTAACTGTGGTCCCCATGCTGTACATTAGAGCCCCAGAACATATTTATATTACAACTAAAAGTTTGTACAATTTGGATAACATGTCCCCATCTTTGATATCATATTTTGAAATTAATTTGAATATAATAATGGGCCACTCTTTTCTTTTCCTCTTCCACCTGTTAATGAAAATATATTTTACCTAATGAATACAGAACAGTTTGGTGGATGGTGATTTATGGATTTATTGGGGATGTTAAAATACTGGTATTTTTTTGGGCGTGAGTCTAGTATTTACAACATAAGTGTTAATAAACTACTTCTTTTGCATCAGCAGCTACCAAAGTCGGTGGCATAATTATGTATCACACAGACACACAAGTTAATTTTGTTCTAAAACAAATCCGTAAAATGTAAGCAGATTCCTTTACAGAGAAAAAGTAAATTTTTATTTGAAAAGTAAACCTTGACATTATCTAATTATAAAAGAAGTGCTGGCTTCCCATTTATAATGAGAAATTATGGATGGAGTTGGCCCTCCATATCCATGTGTTTGCATCTGTGGATTCAACCAACCACAGATTGAAAATATTTGGAAAAAAGAAATGTGTGTCTGTACTTGAACATGTCCTGACGTTTTCCCTTGTCACTCTTCCCTAAACAGTACAACTATTTACATAGCATTTACATCTTATCAGGTATTCTAAGTCATATGGAGATGATTTAAGGCATGATTAAGATGATTTAAGGAGATGTGTGCAGGTTCTATGGAAATACTGCACCATTTTATATAAGGGACTTGAGCATCCACGGGTTTTGTTGGGCGAGGGAGTCCTGCAACCAGTCTCCCACAGAGACTGGGGGATGACTACAGTAGCTTCAAAAGTGAATACAAATAGTGATTTTGAAATGCAGTTTTTGGAACCCTCAGCAGAATTTGAAAGGACTCTGATAATCATACCTGCTTAACATGCTAGTAAGCAGCTTAGCCACTCTGAACATACACTCATCAGAATCTTCTGATGTAACAAACCATTTTTCCAAGTTACACCCCACAGAGTTCTTTTCAACCATTTACAAAGGGAGACTACTGTTTTAGAAACTGATTTTTGATGCAGTGTTGACAAGTGGTCCAGGAGCACAGCGTCTGCTTGCACCTGCCTGGCACCGATGCAGCCATCGTGTCCCGGGTCCCCTCTCTCAGCCTGCCGCTGTCCTCGGTGCCACAAGAGTGTGGGAGGCAGCCACACCCGAGACCTGCAGGTGGACTGCTGGCTGCAAATCTGTCATGGCAATTAATAAAGAGGTTCTCCTCAAGATTGCCAGTTTATTATTTGTGATGCACATGCGTATTCACACGCACATACACACACATTTCATGATACTTTTTTTCTTAGTAACAAAGAAATCATCAGTAACAAAAAATAAGGAGAAAAAAAGGAAGGAAGGAAGAAAAGGAAAAGAAGGAAGAGGGAAAGCAAAGAAAGAAAAAGCCCCCAGGGCCCTCTGACCAGTTACCTGCTCAGGGATGTCATGAGTTAAACCCATGGCTGCTCCTCGTAGCCTAGACACACAGCTCTCAGGAAGAGGGATGCAGTCTGAGAGAGTTCAAGGAAACAGAGACGCGATGCTTCTGGTGGAGAAAGATCGTGGTAGTTAAAGCCCACAATATTTGTATATATAGTACTTCCCTCTTATCCATAGGGGTTATGATCCAAGACCTCCAGGAATGCCTGAAACCTTGGATAGTATCAAGCCCTCTCTGAGGGTCTTTTCTTATACTTATCTTGCACCGTGGCTGTAACTTTTGCAGTTGGAGGTGGGGCAGCAAAAGTAGCACATATTTTTTTTTCCTTTGCAATTTCATGGATGGATTCGTTCTTAATGTAGATCTTAGCAACGTCAGCACATGACATTTTTCTTTCTTTCCTAAATTAAGGACTTCTACTTGTTCACATAAAGGAAGCAGGTGACTGTTCCTCTTTGTTTTTTTTTGATTGTTCTTTTTTTAAAAAAATTATTATATGTGCATTGTAATTATACATTTTGATATATGTCAGGGTATGAACATCATACATGCACACATTGCACATTTAGCCCTCCCTCCAATCCCACCCTATTCCCTGCCCCTTCCCTCCCTTTCATGCTCCGGATAGTGATTGAGTCTTATAGGTTTGTGTATGTACGTACATCATGTGCTGTAGACTGTTCCTCTTTGTAATATCCAAATCGCCAGCATCACAACTTTTGTGCATTGGGGCCATTATTAAGTAAAATAAGGATTACTTGAATACAGACTCTGTGATACCATGGCATTTGTTCAGATAACTGAGATGACTACTAAATGGCTAAAGAGTGGGTAGTGTATGCAGGTGGATACATTGGACCAAGGGATAATTCACATCCCAAGCAGGACAGAGAAAGGTGGTGTGAGATGCCAATTTAAAATTTATAAATTGTTTATTTCTGGAATTTTCCATGTAATATTTCAGACTGTGGGAAACTGAAGCCTCAGGAAAGAAAGCCATGGATAAGGGGAGACTTTTGTATATATTTTTAGATGGTGATGATGATTATGAGGATGATGATAAAAGTAATATATGTTCATGGAAATTAAAAGGCAGTTATGAAAAAGGTCCAAAATGGAATGCAAAATCTATTCCTCAGCTCCAGCCCTCCCCATTCTTCAAAATTCAACATTTTCAACCTTTCTCTCGTTATTTCTTTGGCACACCATTGAATTCATAACTAAAGCCACTGAAGAGATTGTCTGATGTCAACCTGGTTTATTTTCTTTGGTTAGTAATCTAACCCAATTTTCCTTCCTAGAATCCCCTCAGGTCTACTTTTTGTTCTTGGTATTCTAATATTTTACAGTGTTTAGGGAAGGGTTTTAGGCACTCAATGTGTCTTTTCTTTAATGCTGAAAATTTTGGTTTTTGATTTTTTCCTCACCTGTATTTTCTCTATTCCTTTTTTAAAATGGAACTCCTGTTGGGTGTTTAACTTCCTGTCTTGACCTTCTATATATCTTAGCTTCTCTCCTAAATTTTTCATTTCTTTGCCTCTTGCTTTATAATCTGGAAGATTTCTTCAAATCCATCTTCTGGATCCTCTCTTTTTTTAATTAATTTATTTTTATTTTGAAACAGGGTCTTGCTAAGTTGCTGAGACTGGCCTTGAACCTGCGATCCTCCTGTCTCAGCGTCCCAACTACTGGGATTACAGGTGTGCGCCACTGCGCCTGGCAATGGTGAACATGTTTCATGAGCGATGCGACAGTACCGGTTGTCCTGTGCTCTGTCTTGGGCTCTAGCGCAGGTCCACATCAGGTGCTAGCAGGTGGATTTCCTTTTGGCTTGACTGAAGGTGTGCCCTGTGATTCCAAGGTTCTCCAGATACTCTGTCGGGGTTGCAACAGATTAGGTGAGATTAACCCTGTCGTTTTGCATAATACACATAATTAAATTTTCTTCTTTTTCGT
Source organism: Glis glis (assembly GCA_004027185.1). Lineage (NCBI taxonomy): Eukaryota > Metazoa > Chordata > Mammalia > Rodentia > Gliridae > Glis > Glis glis. The sequence continues at coordinate 32,582 of PVJS01004011.1, forward strand.
CTTGTCTGCTAATTTTTTCTTAGTATTCTTTTTCATGTCTATCTAAGTGTACTGAGTTTTCTTGTTTGCTCCAGGGTCCATTTTTCTGGTCCATTTATGCTTCTAAATCTTTTGTGATTATGGTTTTCCTTAATAGTCTGGTGGTTCTTGGGTGTCCTTTGGTGTCCTATTGATTAAATGACGTGCTTGGTGTGTTTTCCTCTACATTCCTATTCTATCCATCAAAGGAGGGCGGGGCCAGCTCCTTCTGAATGTGGGCAGGGTGTATCGACTGGCAGGCTTCATCTCTGGATGCTTGGGCTGGGCACAGGCGCATTCTGCAGCATCTTGGGCTAACCTGAGGGGTGTCTGTCAGGGGCATGCTTTGGATGCCAAAGAGGCAGAAGGCTCATTTCTTTCCTTTTTTCTTTTTATTTACTTTTTAATTTATGGGTGCATTGTAATCATACATCTTGTTGAAGTTCAGGGTGATGGAGGCATACATGCACACAGTACTCGTTGAGCCCTCCCCCAGTTCCCACCCCACTCTTTCCTGTGCTCAGCACAGTGATTGACTTTGATAGCTTTGTGTATGTGCATCATGTCCATTGCGGTGTTTCCCTCTCCCTGCTCCCATCTCCCTCAGTTAGGTTGCCTTCTTCACTCCACTAAGGTTTCTCCTCCTTTGTCTGGAGTCCCTCCTGTGTCCCACTTTCTCCCTAGCTTCTGCATATGAGGGAGAACATCTGACCTTTCACTTTTTGTGACTGACAAATCTCACTTAGCATAATGTTCTCCAGTTCCATCCATTTCCCTGCAAATGACATAATTTTGTTCTTCTTTATGGCTGAGTAGAATTCCACTGTGTATATATCCCATAGTTTTGTAATCCATTCATTTGTTGATGGACATCTTGGCTGGTTCCGTAGTTTTGCAATTGTGAATTATGCAGCTATAAACATGGATATGCATGCATTAGTCTAGTTGTTTGGTTTCAGTTCTTTTGGGTAGATACCCAGGAGTGGTATAGCTGGGTCATATTGTAGGTTCATTCCCATTCTTCTGAGGATCCACCACACTGTTTTCCAAAGTGGTTGCACTAATTTCCAATCCCTCCAACAGTGTATTAGAGTTCCTACTTCTCCACATCCTCACCAGCATTTGTTATTGTTTGTGTTTTTAATGATTGCCATTCTAATTGGGGTTAGGTGAAGTCTCAAGGTAGTTTTGATTTGCAGCTCTCTGATTGCTAATGATGTTGAACATTTTTTAATACAT
>PVJS01004011.1:33938-53861 GCA_004027185.1 Glis glis
CCCATTTTTTATTGAGTTTTTTGTTTTTTTTTTTTGTCAGTGAGTTTCTTGAGTTCTCTGTATATTCTAGATATTAGTCTTCTTTTTTTTTTGCGGTACTGGGGATTGAACCCAGGGGCATTCTACCTCCGTGCTACACCCCCGGCCCTATTTTTTTATACTTTATTTTGAAACCGGGTCTCACAAAGTTGCGGAGGGCCTCACTAGGTAGAGAGAGAGAACGAGAGAGACGGGGGGGGGGAGAGAGTGAGAGAGACAGACAGAGAGTTGAGGCTGGCCGCAAACCCGGATCCTACGGTCTCCGCCTCCCAAAGTACTGGGATTACAAGCATGCGCCACCACACCCGGCTTAGATATTAGTCTTCTATCAGAGGAGTAGCTGGCAAAAATCTCCCATTCTTTTGGCTCTCTCTTGAGGTTCTTCATAATTTGCTTACCCAGAAACTCTTCAATTTAATGCAATCCCACATATTAATCCTTATTTTAATTTCTTGTGCCTTTGGGGTCTTGTTGAGGAAGTTTTTCCCCGTGCCTATATATTGGAGTGTTGGTCCTATGCCCTCTACCCAATGAAGCAGAATAGAAGACTCAGAAACAAATCCACATACTTACAGTCAATCGATTTTTGACAAGGGGGGGGGCAAAACATACACTGGAAAAAAGATAGCCTCTTCAACAAATGGTATTGGCAAAACTAGTTATCCATATATAGAAAAATGGAAATAAACCCCACTTTCTCACCCTGCACAAGAGTCAATTCAAGATGGATCAAAGACCTGGAAATTAGATCAGAGACCCTGAAGTTACTTGAAGAGGACAGAGGACCAAGACTCCAACATATAGGCTCATTTCTTTGGACAGACCAGCATTCTTTTGCTGCTGCCTGGAAACTCACACCAGTGCTGTAGGAGCTGGCAGCTTGAGGGGCTGGGGTCTGTATATACCTCTACAGGTAGCCTTTAGTCACCTGGCTTTCTGTCAGTGTCTTGCTTCTGCTCTTGGAACCCGTGGACCACGGGGCCCCATGAATACAGAGCATTTTATCCCCCTAACACCTTCTCTCACAGAGGTGCTGATCTGAAACTCTTCTCTCTGGTTCCTCTGCCAGGAACTGATTTAGCTTTAATTCACAACCACCAGTGGACTTCTTTGTTTCCTCTTCCATGAAATGAAGTCCATCAGCAGGGAAGCTCCAGGGGAGCCGCTCACAGTCCAAGACTAGATAACAGAGCCTCGTGCCAGCTGGTGTCCCTTGAGCCCTGCCCCAGTTTCCCAAGTTGTATTCCATATCATCACTTCCCACTGCCTGGTGGAGACTTCTTGGACCACATTCTAGTTATTGCAAGAATAATATTTATGAAAATTTAAATTGACCCATTTTTCCCCCTTCCTGTAGAGCATGCTACCCTGCAGCCCTTGCACCCATTAGATCAAGGGCATTCACCGCTTTGGGAGGACAGAAGGTACTATCTAGAACAAAGAGCTCATTACTCAGCTTCGAGCCCCACTGCTGACTTTCTTGAGTCTCTAGAGACTACAGCCGTGAAAACCAAGATTTGTCCCAAGGGAAAAAGAGTCTTATTCCAGGAGCTTTCCTGTATACACTGAGAACAAAGCTGGAAGGCCTGAAAATGGTTCCTTTTTTGTAAGCCCCATGTTAATAGGATGGAGGATCTGATGGGAGGGAAGTTCCCATCCAGCAGGAAGTGGGAAGGATGCGCTGGGAGGAGTTGGAGAGAGAGATTTGGAAGTGAAGAAGGTTCTTGGGTCCCTGAGAAGGGACACAACATCCCACCTGACTCTGTGTCTTAGAAGCCAGATGGGTGATTGAGAACCCGAAACACGGCTTGTAGTTCCCTCCTCTCTACCTCCTCCAGCTTGATTCAGGAGCTATACAGTAGCACCGGGGAGGGAAATGTCTAGAATAGAGGTTGACCACCTTCTATATAGGACAGTAAATATTTTAGGTTTTCTGGGCCAGAGGGTCTTTTATGGCAACTATTCAACTCTGTCATTGTAGTTCAAGAGCTGCCATGGACGGCTCATGAAAAAGTGGGTGTAGCTGTGTTCTGATAAAACTTGGTTTATAGAAAGTGTCTGACCAGATTTGAACAAAGGGTCGTAGTGAGCTGGCCTCTGGTCTGAGATTTCCCGTGGACTGTGTGTGGAATACAGGCACCTGGACATTTCCCTGTTGCCGTGGGACGTGCTAAATGTAGCTGAGAGGGGAAGAGTCGAGCATGGCCATGAGGGCCCTCAATGATGGATACAGAAGTGCCCTGCGACTCCCACAGGCAAGTCTGTGGGACACACTGCCTATATATGGAGCTGGCGGAGACCATAGCCCAGTCTCAGGGTCCACAGGACCACCCTAAACTGAGGTCAGGACACAGGTAGTAAAGGTGAAATGGCCAACTCCCTGGGCATGATGACCGGGCATTCGTTACCCCTGAGAGGTACACCTTTGCAGGGGACACAGCAAGGACAGGGGCTGACACCAAAAGATGGGGCAAGGTGAGCTCCCCCTTAGCTGGAGGTCAGTAGGGGGACATTGCTGGTCTAGACTCCCGTCACTTGCAGTGGTTCGGGACTACTGCTACTCATAGAGTTCTTCACATTTGAAGCTGTTTCCTTCCTCCTGAAATACTCCATTGCCAGCTCCACTATTTGGCCATGTCATAGGAACCTCAAATTGGAGATATCCCAAACCAAGTTCCTCATCTTCCCCTCTAAATATGTGTCTTCTTCTCTGTTCCCAAGGAGTGTTGCAACGATTCACCCATTTCATCCAACTATACACCCATTTAATTGCAGAGTTCCATTACCTGCCATCTTATTGCAGAGTCCCATTGAATCTTCTTCTAAAATATTTACTTCGGCCCACTGTTTATATCTTTTACCTAAATTATTTTGGTAAATCCATACCTGTTCTCCACTTCTACTCTTATCCTGTCAACAGGCACTTCATGCAGTATCCAGAGTAATATTTATAATGCAAGTGTGAAATGTCATACTGAATTCCACTTTTGGTAATGGTAGAGCAGTCTATTCTGCTCTTCATTACTATAACAAAAATACTGGAGGCCCGTTAACTTTATAAAGAAAAGAGGTTCATTTAGCTCACCTTTGGAGGCTCAAGGGCACTGGCATTGGCTTGGTTCTGGTGAGGATGTCATGGCAGATGGCATCACAATGGCAGGAGTGTGTGCTTGAGTGAGGGAGAGATGGCATCAACAGGCAGGAAGCAACGTAAGCTGGGTGAGGCCACTCTGGTGAGAAGTAACCAGGGTCCATGAGAAATACTTTAATCCTTCCAAGGGTGGTGCCCTCAGTGGCTCAAGGATTTCCTACTAGGCTCCATCTCTTAAAAGTCCACCACCTCCCACCACCAGGCTGAGGACTGGGCTTCCAACCCATGATACTTTGGGGGACAAACCACATCCAAACCATAGCAAGCAGATATTTGGACAAACCTGACATCTAAAAACTAGAAAGGCTAGATAGGTTGAATGTGTTAGATCAGTGTGGTAGGCTGATGTGCCAAAAGATGCCACATCCTCATCCCCAGACCTGCTGTGTCAGTTAGCATTCTTACTGCTGTGACGCAGAATACCTGATGACCACAATTTAGAGGAAGGAAGATTCATTGGCTCACAGTTCTGGAGATTTCAGAGGTTTCAGTCACATCTGCAGAGCTCAGGGCATGGCAGTGGGAAGTGAAGAGAAGAGTGCAAGGGTTCTGCTCTCATATCATGGAGGCTGGAAGCAGAGAGAGCTAGAGAAGGGAGAAGGGAGTTCATGGACATATCTATGCTCCCCAAGGCCACACTCCCAGTGACCCAGGCCCTCCAGTCACTCTCTACCTAGGTTACCACCCAGTAAATCCATTACAATGGATTCATCCACTCATGAGATTAGAACCCTCATGATTCAATGATATCACCTCTGAACATCAATACATGAGCTCTTCAGGGGACATTCTGTATCCAGCCCATAACACCTGCGAATATGTGTCTTCCATGGCAGAAAGCACTTTGTGGATGTGATTAAGTTCAGGATCTAGAGACGGAGAGATCATCCTGGGTTATTTGGGTGGGCCCAATGCTGTCACAAGGGTCCTTCGAAGAGGAAGCAGGAAGTCTGAGTCATAGTAGATGTGATGGTAGAAGCAAGAGATTGGAATGTTGTGAGGAAGAGAGCCACGTGCCAAGAAATGTTGGTGGCTCTACAAACTGGAAAAGACAAGGAATTGTGTTCTCTTCTCGATCTTCCAGAGAGAATGCGGTCTTCTAACACCCTGAATTTAGCCAGTGAGATTAATTTTGGACTTCTTTTTTTTTGCGGTACTGGGGATTGAACCTAGGGGGGATTCTTCCTCCGAGCTACACCCCCAGCCCTATTTTTTATTCTTTATTTTGAAACGGGGTCTCACTAAGTTGCGGAGGGCATCTCTAAGTAGCTGAGGCTCCAGAACCATAAGATAAAAAAATTGCGCTGTGCTGAGTGTTACTAGGATTGTGGTAATTTATTATAGCAGCAATAGGAGACTAATACACTCAAGAAATTCATGGGGATACTGGGAGAAACATGGGAAGATTGTTTACATTCTGGTGGGCCAAGCATGGTTAAGTCAGAAATCCAGCTGGGCATCAGTCAGAGCCCAGGTCTGTCAGAGATGGAAGGAACAAGCACCCTGCCCACACTGTCCAGTTTCATGTACCTCTCTCCACTCAGGTGAATGCTAACGGGATGGATGCAGCCCTGTGCTCGTGATGTAGGCGAGCCAGAACGATCACAAGAGCTGGCATTGATTGGGTGCTGACTTTTTGCCGGACACTGTTCTGAAAGTGTGTCATGCTCATTCATTTGAACCCTGCAGTAATCCCATGAGGAATGGGTAGGCATCTTATTCGAATTTTATAGACTGGAGATGGTCTGGGAGGCATCCCGCAGGAACAAGCTGGAGGAGAGCTTGGAGAGGGATGTGCAGAGGATGGAAAGGAGAGATCGGTGAGGCTGGTCTTGGATGGCGATTCAGAGGGCAGGTACTGGGGACCAGCAAGGGCCCAGGGACATGAACGTAGCCAGTCTAGTCCATATAGGTGTTTTGAAAGTTCATGTTGCTTCGCCCATCCTCCTGGTGGTCCTGGATGCGGGGGTGGGGATGGGAGACCCCAGGCATGGTCACAGCAAAGTCTTCTCCCACGGGGTGGCTTCAGGGGCCTGCTGAGCAATGATGGCAGGGATCACATGGGTAGCAGCCTGCCACTCTCCAAGCGCCCCTCCCCTGCCTTTCTTGCTTCCAGAAGCTACCCCCATGCCCACCCTACCTTCAGAGACAGGTGAGTTTACAAGGGGCAGGCATCACCTGGCACTGGTGGGGGTTGAAGGAAATCATTATGGAATGACCATAACTAATCCTTTGACCTCTCCAAGCCTCACTTTTATCCTCTGTAGAAAGGGGGATTGAATCTGAGAGCTGCTTTCAAACCAGACCATACCGTGGCCTGGTAGAATTATAGAAAGCCGTCACTCTACCCATTAAGATTATCCAAGTGTATAATAGAGTCATGTTCTAAGATAAACACGAGCCATTGGCACAGGCTTCTGTAAATACTGGCTGGTGATTTCTGAGGGTTCTCAGACAAGCGGGGACAGTAGGGACTGGGGAAGCGTGGGCTGAGCTTGAGGGAGAGACCTGCAGATCCAGGTAGTGGGACATGGTCACGCCAGGTAATTTTACAATGCAGAACCCAGAAACAAGTTATTTGTTCATTTTGGGCCCCAAATGAGTGGTACGCAGTGCCTGCTAAGGCAAATGTGAAGTGTGTGTGTGGTTCTGAAGCAACCCGTGGCTCTGGGAGGGATCAGCACCTCAGATGGGGACCCAGCTGCCCTGAGGACAGCTTCTTGATTCTGGATTGAGTCTCTTGAATGGGCTATCTTGATTATGTAGCTGCAGCTAGGTAGGTCCTTTGGGGAGTGGAGTGAGAGGGGCCTGGGATTGGAACTATTTGTGTCTCTGCCCCAGCTCTGCTCCCTGGGACCTGTGGCAGCACAGCTGGTTGCTGCAGCGGGTTGCAACTGTTTGCATCTGAGCTCTAGGCCTTCAGAGGGGAGAAACCAAAACCCCACTCCTGTGCTTGGAAGTTGAAATTTGAGTCACTTAAGGTGGTATTAGTCTAAGCATGCTGGCCTGTCAGAGCCCTGGAAAGCCTGATGGGAACTCACTAGGAAGGAAGGGAACTGGGGCCAGGAATGCTGTCTCTACACAAGGGCCAAAGGTGGGGCTGGTGGCAGCCATGCCTGGCAGCTAGAAGCTCTTGCAGGTTTCTAAGACACACAAGCAGTATTTTAGAAAGATGGCTTCTTCACATTTGTGTTTTGTACAAGGTAGGCTAGCTCTTTATGCTTGGGCTCCTCTGTGGAGGGAGTGGCGAGGTATTCTGCACGTAGACAGACGTGCAGGGCTAAGGAAGGGCCACATTGTGCATTATGTACTTCCAGGAGTCTGCAGGCAGAGTCCCGCTCTTTGGCCTTGGAGGTGGGAGGTCTGTAGCCTGAAATGGTCACCCTAGCCTGTGTCCTGCAATGTCATAGCTGTGGGTCGTGAGAGTGAGTTGGAGTGGGACATTTGCGGGAATGCTAGGTGGGGAACTGAAGGCCAGGTGGGATTAGGGAGCCACCTGCAGGGGGCTGACACCAGGGGAGAAAAACCTGTAGTTGACAGAGCCTTGACTGGAAGAAGAGACTGTGATGGAGACACGAAGGTTTGAGAAGGTGAGAGAGCCGCGAATGTGCAGGAGCCAGCGGGGATTTGGGGGGAGTATCCCAAAAGATCTTGTCAAAAAGCCTTGGAGTACATATCTTGCTTTTTTGTTTTGTTTTGTTTTTGTTTTTGTTTGGTACTGGGAATTAAACTCAGGGGCATTATACATTTGAACTACATCCTCAGCCCTATCTTATTTTTTATTTTGAAACAGGGTCTCGCTGAGTTGCTGAGGGTCTCACTGAGTTGCTGAGGCTGGCCTTGAACCTACTATCCTTCTGTCTCAGCTTCCCAAGTACTGGGATTACAGACATGCACCACCATGTTCAGCCACATATCTGTTTTTATTACTATTCGCATAATTGGTTACTGAGTTGTTGTTTTTTTTGGTGCTGGGGATTGAACCAAGGGCCTTGCCCATTCTACCACTGAGCTACTGAGCTACATCCCCAGCCCAGAAGTAGGAAGTATTTTTAATTTTCTCTGTTCTTTGGGGATTTGGGAAGAACTTCTCTCTCTTGGGGAGAAAGAAGCTCTCACACACATGCAGGGGATTGAAGGAGATGTTGACAGGAGGTGTAGTCAGAGGTGGTGGTGGAAACAGACTCTTCCTTGTGTGCCTTGGGGTGCATCTGACTTGTTTAATGAGACCTATCTCTTCCTGAGCTCTGGAAAGAGGTGGAAATGAGGTGCACAGTCAGTAGAGGGGGCTCAGTTCCTAACTTTCCTTCCCCAGTTCTGAGCTGATCAGTCCACTTGGCTGGGGTGGGAGATCTGGGAATACTGTAGCCTCCCCTTATCCACGGGGATGCATTCTAAGACTCTTAATGAATGACTGAAACTGCAGATAGTACTGAACTCTATATCTACTATACTTACTATGTTTTTCTCCTATGCATTCACACCTATGACAAGGTGTAATTTACAAAATAAGGTATGGTAAGAGATTAACAGCAATAACTAATAATAAAATAGAACCATTATAACAACGCACTGTAATAGAAGTTATATGAATGTGATCTCTCTTTTACTCTGTCTCTTGGTGTCAAAATATCTTACGGTAGTGTTCTCACCCCTCTTTGTATTGACTGAAAACTGAAACCCCAGAAGTGAAACAGTGGAGAAGAGGGGTTGCTGTATGTGATAACCAGATTGCCTGGGTGGTAGCTCATAGTCTGGTGGCTGTTACTCTGAGCAGTGTGGAGGTGTTGCATTTACAAAGAATATTATTCGTCTTGGTGGTTGCTACAGTGGAATTTTTCAGATTTAATCCAGTGAAAAGACAATAAGAGACCAGGGCCAAAATATTCAAGGAATTTGGGAAAACATCAAGAAACCAAACCTAAGGGTAATCGGCATTGAGGAAGGTCTTGAGGTACAAAACAAGGGCATAAACAACTTCTGAGAAATAATATCAGAGGATTTTCCAAACTTAGGAAAAGATACCAAGATTCACAAACAGGAGACATTTAGAACCTCAAACAGGTAAGATAAAAGAAGAACCTCCCCACACCACATCATAATCAGAATGACTAACACAGAGGTCAAGGAGAGAATCTTTAATACATCAAGAGCAGAGGTAAACCAATAAGAATGACTCCAGATTTCTCAACCCAATTTCTAACAGCCAGGAGGACCTGGAATGATGTGCTCCAAGCCCTGAAAGAAAATAACTTCCAATCAAGATTGCTATACCCAGCAAAGCTATCATTCAGAACCAATAGAGAAATAAAAATCTTCCAAGATAAGCAGAAACTAAAAGAATTCATTATTACTAAGTGGGCACTAGAGAATACACTTAAAGAAAAAGTATTCTAAAAACAATTTAATATTTTGTTGTTAAAGATTTTTCTCCTTTCTTTTTTTTTAATTGAAAAAAAAATGCTCTTCAGCTAGTTTTGGAAACACAAAAAGCACCAAAAGAGGAAACAAACCTTCTCTGGTGACCTTGATTCTTTCTTTGGGGAGAAGTTGTCATATCAATGGCCCAGGTGACCACTGCAGATATTTAAAAGACACAAGAAAAACGTGCACAGCATCTTGTTAGAAATTCAAGTGATTTGGAGAGGTACAAAAAGAAAAGTCAGGTCTCTCTCCTCTCCCCAGAGGTATCCCATGAGGAAAGGTCATCCAGACCATCAATGAATATACTACCCCTGGTCCCTTCTCATTCTCAGAGTCAGTAAGAGAGGTGTGCCTGTCTTACCATCCCTTGACAGTGCACCTTGAAGCTCACTGCCTATCAGTTTAGAATGGCTCATCTAATTTTCTAAAAGTCTCATGGTGCTCTGTTGAATGACAATAATATAGTTTAATTTTAATAAGCTCCTTTTGATCTGACAGGTTGGTGTTTCTCATTTTTGCTATATCATGCTACGAGATCCATGCTAAACTTAGGTAAGAATCTTCCTAGGTAATTTCCTAGCCAAGAGATGTCCAGGCCCAGGGATCCTTGCATTTTAGACGGACATAGATTATTTGGATTACCTTCAGAACAGGTTGCACAGTTTAAAAACCCAGCAGTAGTAAGGGAGAATGACCCAAACCCTTGGTCTGAGCACCTTAGTCATGGCATCAGAGAGACCTCCCTGGTGGCTCTGTTTTAAGGTACACTCTCTGCTTGCTTATCCTAATTTTACATTTCTTTCAGAGCACTTAATGTGATCTGAAATGAAATTCATTTGTCTTAGCCAGATATGGTGGTGCATACCTCTAAATCTAGTACTTGGGAGGCTGAGACAAGAGAATTGCAGGTTCAAGGCCAGCCTCAGCAACTTAGGCCCTTTGCAACTTAGTGAGACCCTGTTTCAAGATAAAAAATAAAATAGGGCTGGGGGTATAGCTAAGAGGTATAATGCCCCTGGGTTCAATCCCCAGCACCACACAAAGAAAAAAAAACTCTTTTGTCTTCCTCAGTAAAATACAAACACCATAAGCACAAAGATTTTGTGTACCACTCTACCAATAATGCCTAGTTTATAATGGGTTGTAGACTTTCAATATTTATTTGTCAAATGAACTAACAGATGGATTTTGATTCATTATGTTTTATTTTTTAAAACAATTTGTGTGTGTGTGTGTGTGTGTGTGTGTTACTAGAGATTGAACTCAGGGGCATTCTACCTCCAAGCTACACCCCCAGCCCTTTTCATTTAATTTAAATTTTTTTATTTTTTTGGTTTTGACACAGGGTCTCGCTAGGTTGAAGAGAGTCTTTTTAAGTTGTTGAGGCTGACCTCGACCCTACAATCCTCTTTTCTTAGCCTCCCAAGTACTGGGATTACAGGCATATACTACCACGCCTGGCTATCCATTATGTTTTACAATGTGATAGGGCTAATTACTCCTTGGCTACTTTCCCTTTCCCTTCCTTCCTTCCTCTTTCCTTCTTAATGAATTCTACTTGGAATTCCATTACTGTTGCAGCATCATGAAATATACGCACCCTTAATAGCTTAAAATAGGCGATTTATTCTGCGTATGATTTTGTTGGCGAGGAATGTGGAAGGGCCCTGCTAGTTGATTCTTAGGTCTCTCATGTGATTGCATCGCATTCCAGCTAGGACTGTAGACATCTGAAGACTCAACGGGGCTGGATATCCCCAGCACTTCACTCACATGGCTGGCTTCTCTGGCACTGTGGTCTCAGGGTAGTTGGGCTTCCTACAAGATGGCTGCTTCCCTCTGTGCAAGAGTCCCAAGAGCACTTGGTGGAAGTGGATGGCTTCTTCCATCCTGGTCCCATAAGTTGTATGGTATCATTTTCTCTGTGGTCTATCTGCTGAAGCAGTCACAAGCCTGCCACATTTGAGGAGAAGGGACATGGGCTCCGCCTCTCCATGAGAGGAGAGCAAGGTCACACTGCAGAAAAGCATGCTGGTAATGTTGTATCATTGTGGCCATCAGTTGAAAATACAATTGGCCATACCTGGTAATTATCACATGTTTATGTTTTCACATCACAATTTGTATCATTTTGGCAAGTTCCAAAATAAGTCCCTAAATCCTTCTGATGTTTTAATTGGGTTTCAGTGAATTTGTGAATTAATTTAGGGGGAATTAATAATTTTATGGGTACTGAGCCTTCCTGTATAAGAGTATATTATGACTTTTCATTTAATTTCTTGTTTATTACTCTTTTCCCTTGCTATTATAAAATACCCGAGGATGGGTAATGTCTAAAGAAAAGAGGTTTATTTAGCGTACAGTTTTGGAGGCAAAAAGTCCAAACCATGTCATTGGCTCTGGTGAGGGCTCCCCCATCATTGGCTCTGATGAGAGCTCCCCCGTCATTGGCTCTGGTGAGGGCTCCCCGTCATTGGCTCTGGTGAGGGCTCCCCCGTCATTGGCTCTGGTGAGGGCTCCCCCGTCATTGGCTCTGGTGAGGGCTCCCCCGTCATTGGCTCTGGTGAGGGCTCCCCCGTCATTGGCTCTGGTGAGGGCTCCCCTGTCTACATCATATGATGCTCGATGACATCATGGTGGTCTGAGAGGGAGAGATCACATGGTAAGACAGGAAACCAGAGAGTGGGGAAGGGCCTGCCTTGTTCTTTTATAACAACTCTCTCATGAAAATTAATCTGGGTTCCATGAAAACTATCTTAATTCTTTCTGAGGGCAGCATCTGCCATTTGGGGTGCCCTAGCAACCTTTTATGAGGCTCCACCTCTTAAAGGTCCCACTACCTCTTGACATTACCATACTGCTGACCACGCTTTTATAATATAAATCCTTGGGGGAACAAACCACATGCAAACCATAACATGCCCCATTGGAGAATTTTCCAGTGTTCTTCACCTAGGTTTGCCCATGTCTGGGTAGGGGAATACCGAGCTGTGCCATTCTTTTCAGGTGTTAGTGGAAAGTGAGATATTTTCAACCAATTATAGGAAAAGAGATACTTTTAAGCCTTACAAAGTAAACTTGCTAAATGCTCTTAATTATTTCTAATAGTTAAAATTGTTTGATTCTCCTGTACTTTCTAGGTATGTAACTTATCATTTGCCAAGAATAATAACTTGCATATAATAATAATCTGCATTTACTGTTTTCACAGATATTTTGGATCCTAATTCTATTACCCCATGTACTGTTTAGTTTATCTGTTTTCATTGTCTTTTTTCTCCTTTCCTTTTTCATTTTATTTTGAGTGTGTGTGTGTGGTGTTTCCCTTCTGGTGCCGTGGATGATTTAGAGTCTATTTTTAGTTTTCCAGTGGTTACTCCTATAATCCTTTATGTTTGTTCTGAGTAACCTTCTGTTCCTTGATTTAGCAATTCTCAAACTGTCTCTATTGTGTGCTTGCCATAAAAGTGAAAAATTATCACTTTTTCCCTTCTGTCTCCTGATTTTCATCATTGGCTACATTTTCACTTTAAATACTACCAGGCTTGCAAGGCATGGTGGCACATGCCTATAATCCCAGTACTTGGGAGACTGAGACAGTACTTTGGAGGCTGAGGCAGGTTCAAGGCCAGCCTCAGCAATTTAGTGAGATTCTTGTCAACCTAGTGAGACCCTGTTTCAAAACAAAAAAAAAATTAAAAAGAGCTGGGAGTATAGGTTGGAGATATAATGCTCCTGGGTTCAACTCCCAGTACCACCAGAAAAAGAAATACTCTCAGGCTTAACTTTCTGGGTGTGTTAGTCAGCTTTCTAGTATTGTAACATCATGCCTGAGATAGCTTGTCAAGAAGAAAGGTTGACTTTGGCTCATAGTTTCAGACTATGGACAATGGGCCCTGTTACTCTTGTACCTGTGGCCAGGCAGCCCCCCAAGGGCATACCCCCAGTGACCTAAGACCTCTCACTAGGCCCCACCTCTTAAAGGTTCTGCCACCTTCCAGTAGCACCAAGCTGGGGACCAAGCCTTCAACACATGGGCCTTTGGGGGACCTTCCAGATCCAAATGGTAGCACTAGATTTAATCTGTTTTAGGGCATATCTTAATGACTACTCTACTCCAGGAAGATGAGGAAATAAATGTTCTTCTTCCTCTTCTCATGTCCTACTCCGTACTCTCCAGTTAGGAAGACGCTTCTTCAACACTGTCATATTCAAACACATCTGTAACCATAGGAAAGAGGCTCTTGCTTTCTTCTGGGCTGGGAGTCACAGCTCTGTTTCCATCTCTAGGATGACATTGAGGTGTTGGGGAAAAATCTGACTTATTCTCTGGTAGCTGCCGTTAGCCATTCCCTTCTGCTCCTGTCTAAGTTGTGGGCTGTTAGTGAGATGGTTCAAGGTTTTACTTCCTTGCTTCTTCCTTACTTTCTCCTTGCAAGGACTTGCTGTCCAGTGCTCAAGCTTGGCACCAGCTTTGTTTTGTTGTTAGATTTTGGCAAAAGCATATTTTAATGTCATCCTCTTCCTCTTTTTCAAAAAAAGTTGGCAATACTGGGGATTGAACCCAGAGTCCCAAGCATGGCTGGCAAGTTCTCTACCACCAAGCTAGCTAGACCCCCAGTCCTCTCCTTCTTAATAAGGAGGTACTCAATTATTTAGTACATATCAACTAAAAGTGTAGTAGTCCCTTTGTTGAAAATACCCATTTCTATCTTAAGAAGTTTTAAGACTTGGATAAGTAGATGAAAACTGGTATCTTAGGCACAATGGAGTTTCATAATCCTGTCGATGGACACCTAGGCTTGTTCCATAATTTGGCTCTGGTGAATTGGCTGCTATAAAAATGGATATGCATGTATCACCACAACATTCTCAGCTCAATTCCTTTGGAAAGATACCCAGGAGTGGTCTAGCTGAATCACATGGGGGTTCCATTCCCAGTCTTCTGAACCCCCTCCCCACGTGTCTCACCTTGTTCATCTGATTGGGAATACCAAGGCAAATACCCGAACTCTCGCCACAAGAAGGGCTGGCAAGCTCTCACCTCTACCCTGCGGGGGGAAGGGACTTCTCACATGGAAGTCTTCCAGATGGTAGGAAGGGTGTTCAAACCATGCTGGATGGCCACAAGTCTGACATAGACATTTTATTATAGTACTGTTCTCTGTGGGGGTGGGCTGCATTGGAGGCATGCTCCTGCCGAGGCAGAAGCCAGCAGGGTGGAGCAGGCTTCAGGCTGGAGGTGAGGAAACTCGAATCGCTCCCGGGATTTCTCAAGTTTATTAGCTCTGTGACTGCGGGCGATCACTTACTCTCTTTGACCTGCATTTCCTCATCTGTAAAAGGAGAGCTCCGGAAGGGCGATGTTTAAGCTCCCTTCTGGCATATGTAAGGCACTTAGTGCATGTTTACTGCATGAATGAATGAATGAATCTGTTATGGATCGGGCTTCAGAGAAAGACCAATGGACACGCAGTGATAGGTGGGCTCTCTCGTGTAGGTGGGGTAACGTCTGGTTTTGAATTTTGTTTTCGGGGAGTATGTTTTGAATGGTTTTTAGTTCTTGGACATTCTGTAGATCTTAGCTTTTTTTTTTTAAAGTTAATTTATGGCAAGAACAAGGAAGCAAGATTACCGAGAAAGTTTCAATCGACATGAATTATTAATGATTTTCTTAGCATTTAGAACATGAGAATTTTTATTTGCTTTGGTAACTGTCAGGCTTCAGAACAGCAAGATGAGATAACATGCAGATAAACGAATGGGGAATATCCTTTCCTAAGTGAGCTCAATTATTTATAATACTTGCTTTTGCAGTAAGTAGAATAAATGAGCACTTATCGAGTGGGTACCCGGAGGAACTTTTGGCCTCTCTGTCATCTTGGGTGGGCTTGTTCATTGACTAGCAACCCGATTTTAATTATGCATTTGCTTTCCTTCATTTTTTTTTTGGCAAGCATTAGGAGAAAGTGAGTAATAATTATTTCTCATTTGGTTTCTCTCCCTCAGATGAGTGCCGTGAGGGTTGTCCTCTCTTTCAAGGACCTTGTGCGGTTTAGATGAAAGTTGCATGTCTGTGGAGCAGATCAAGGGTCTAAATATGTTCTCGTTGTCAGAACAGATGTGTCTGATCACGCTTGAGGGTTCCAAGCTGCGCAGCAGAGGGACAGTGAAAATTAGCCACCAGAACTCTGCGTGCTTTTTGCCATAGATGTTGTCGGTGCCTCACACGTCCATTTCCCCTTTGTCCACTTTCCCGCTTTTATTCTTAGAGTTGACCTCGCTCCGGCTCCATGGGTGGTGCCCGATTGACTTCAGCTCATCACAGTATCCCAACTCTCTTGACACAGCGGGCGGTTGCATCAGGAACCAGCTCATGACCCAATTTCAGTCCGTGTCAGAGAGTGAATTCCAGTACCCAAATGGGAGTTTCTAAACGAAATGCTCGTTTCCCCTAGTGTGAGGATTTGGGCCAGAACTGCCATAGACATGTAATCACAATAAGGGAGAGTCTGGGGGATTTTGTGTGGCACCCAAGGGTGAAACTGGTGCCACAGAGGCAGAGCAGAAGGTGGAGAGGAACTGGGACTCCAGGGACATCAAGTTCCTGATTTTTTTTTTTCGGTACCGGGGATTGAACCCAGGGGTGTTCTACCTCCGTGCTACACCTCCGGCCCTATTTTTTTACACTTTATTTTGAAACCAGGTCTCACGAAGTTGCAGAGAGCCTCACTAGGTAGGTAGAGAGAGAGAGAGAGAGAGATAGCGCTGAGGCTGGCCCCAAACCCGGATCCTCTGGTCTCCACCTCCCAAAGTACTGGGATTACAAGCATGCGCCACCACGCCCGGCCCGAGTTCCTGATTTTTATTTGCCCTGACAACAGCACTCATCTCTGAGCTTGTGTGAATGTGTGATCAACTATTTCAATCACATAGATGAATATAGAGGGTAATATAACAAATACCCATTTATATACTTCCTCTAATGCAAAATATGACTTTTAAAAATTTTGTTTCAAAGTGCAATTATTTTCCTTCCTCCAAACTAAAGCACAACAAATAGTATTGGAAATCCCTGCGTATGATTTGTAGCTTCATTAGACTTTCTTCTTTAATCATTTTTCTAAATATGGATACTCTGGGTTTTTTTTAGGTATGTGATGTAGCCTTTCAATATGTTTAGTTAAATTAAATTATTTAATTCATTTAGAAAACTCTTGTAAAATGCACATATCAAAATTTATCATTAGCTGTGTTAAGTATATGGGGTTCATTATCGTTAAGTATGCTGACTCTGGAACTTTTTCATCTTGCAAAATTGAAATTCTGTCCCCATTAGACAACTCCCTATCCCCCCAGCCCCTGAAATTCCTATTTTTTGTCTCTATGAATTTGAGTATTTTATATACCTCATAGAAGTGGAATCATACAGTGTTTGTCCTTTTGTGACTGGTTTGTTTCACTGAGCATAATGTCCTGAAGGTTCATTCATGTTGTTGCATGTGTCCAAATATCCTTCCTTTTTAAGGCTGAATAACAGTCCATTGCATGGATATATTAGTCACCTTTTTTTTTTTTTGGTCACTGTATTGGACAGGGTTCTCTAGATTAACAGAATACACAGAATGAGTATATTTGAAAAAAGGGATTTATCAGATGGGCTTACAGTTTGAAGCAATGTAGTTCCAGGTTCTGACTGCACGTGGAGAGTCAGAGGAACCAGTAGCTGGTCGAACGGTCTAAGAGCTGGAGTCTTAGGATCAGAGCAACCACTAATTCAGTCCCAGTCCAAGACGTGAAGATCAGGAAGCTCTTCGGAGAAACGATGGTGGAGTTTCAGTTCCAAGAGCTGGAGGCCGAGAAGAACAAGAAGCTCTTCAGAGAAAGGCGAAGCCGGCGGCCGACCATGTCAGGCGAGAGCAGATGCGTTTTCCTCGGAAAGAGTCGCACGCACTCTACACGGCTTCTCCCTCTTTTATCTAAGTCCACACCTATCAGAATCCTGCTGCCTACATTCAGGGCAGGGCTTTCTCTTTAATCTGCTGTTACACACCCAAAATCACATAATCTTGGGTGTGTCATGATCAGGTCAAGTTGACAACCTAGACTGACTACCACAGTCACTGTGACCAAAATACATGACAGGAACAACTTAGTGGAGGAAAGGTTTATTTTGGCTCATGGTTTCAGAAGTCCATGGTCAGATGGCTGCAAGGCAGATACATCATGGCGGCAGGGCATGGCAGAGGAAAGTTGCTCAGGCAGCCAGGAAGCAGAAAGAGAGGAAGGAGCTAGGGACAGGTACAATTCCTCAAGGCCACACCCCCAAAGACTAGCTCCTTCAGCCCTGCCCCTTCTCTGAAACTTGCTGCATTGGAAACCAGGTTTTTAACACATCAGGGTTTTGGAGAACATTCTAGAACTAAACCATAACAATGGATGGCCACATTTTGTTTATCCATTCATCTAACAACGGATGCTTGAATCTCATCCACCTGTTGGCTACTTCCAGTAATGCTGCTATGAACATATCTGCAGTGACCTTTTTGAGACCCTGATTGCCGCTCTTCCAGAAATTTCTGGATCTTATGGGAATTCTATTTTTAATTTTTGGAGGAACAGACATACTGTTTTCCACAGTGGCTGCACCATTTGACATTCTCAGTTGGAGCGCATTAGGGTTTTAGTTTCTCCACATCCTCCCCAACACTTGCTTATTAAAAAAATACTTTTTTTTATGATGGTCATCCTGATGGGCGTAGGGCCACATCTCCTTGTGGTTTTGGTTTGCATTTCCCTAATGATTCATAATGTTGAACATCGTTTCATATGCCATTTGACTATTTGTATATCTTCTTTTGAGAAATGTCTACTCAGGTCCTTTTCTCATTTTTAAAAATAGGGTCCATATGTAGTTTTAAGTCTTTTTCTTTTTAACTTTGGGAGTGGCTCAGAGTATTATAGTTTTTAGTGGCTGTTCTGTTTCTTTCTGCTCAGAACTCCTATTATACCTATCTTGGACCCTCTTTACCTATCTCCTTTATTACTTTCTCTTGAATGCTCTTTATCTCTCTTTGCATTTACTTATTTATTTATTTATTTGGCACAGGGCATTTTACCTCTGAGCAAAACCCCCTAGCCCTTTTGTACTTTTATTTTTTATTTTGAAACAGGGTCTCACTAAGTTGCTGAGGCTGGCCTGGAACCTGCAATCCTCCTGTCTCAGCCTCCCAAGTACTAGAATTACAGACATGTACCACCATGTCCAGTACATTGGTTTTTATTATTAAATCTTTTCTCCTTTCCCTTTTCCAATTTTATTATCTGTTTATAGAGAGCACATTTCTAGTTTCATAGTGGCAGCACTCATTCCTCTGTTACTTTCACAAAGTAGTGATTGTTTGGATCTTGTACCTTTTGAGAGCTGCCTCTTCTCCTCTCCTCTTCAGCCTGCATCTGGACCTTTTCCTTCCTTTGCCTCTATTATTTCTATCCTTCCCAATTTGATTTCCATTTCCAGTAGTTTTGTCTTGCAAGTGGGACCCTGCAGAACCCCTGTAGCTTCAGTGCTGTTCTTATCCTGGCTCCAGCACTTTCCACTGAGTTCCTGTTGGTGATTTTGGAGTTCTCTGGTTCTCAGATGTTTTATTGCCTTCCTCCCACTGCATAGCACTTTCATCTTAGAGAACATGCTCCTTTATTTGTGCAGTTGTGTGGGGTGGGGCTTTCCATTGGGTATTAGAATTGTTAATTTTGGTACTATTTCAAATGGCTTTTTATTAGGGTTTCCAACATAAGGAGACCCACAGTGTGTCCTATCAGAAGTCCCCTCACTTTCGTTGTTGAGATACATAACATAGTTCTGTTGTACAGGCAGCAGTAACTTCATTAGGTTCTTGATTCTCTTGTGACAATTACATGTCTCGTAGTGATGTAGAATTATTACGTATCCTCTCAGTGTTTTCTGTGGTTGATCACATTCTTTCTTCTCAGGTAAGCATCGTCATTGACACCAACTGTAAACATGTTAAACAACACTTGAAGTCTATTTAGGATTAATAAATGGTTTATCAGTACTGGAGATTGTATTCACAGTGTCCATGTTTGTCTAATTCATAAAAATGTAAAGTACTCTTCCTTGTCTGCATTCTTTCTCTTTCTCTTTTTATGGTACTGGGAATTGAACCCAGGGACATTCTACCTCTGAGCTACAACCCCATCCCTATTTTATTTTATTTTTTTATCCTGAAACAGGGTCTCACTAAGTTGTGGAGGGTCTCGCTAAGTTGCTGAGGCTGGCCGCGAACCTGTGATCCTCCTGTCTCAGCCTCCCAAGTACTGGGATTACAGGTGTGTGCCACCACACCTGGCTTTTGTCTGTGTTTTTTCTTTTGTTTTCAGTTGCCCATGGTCATGCACAGCCTGAAAACATAAAATGGAAAATTCCAGAAATAAACAGTTGAAAAGTTCTAAATTGTGCACCATTCTGAGCAGTTCGATGAAATCTCATGCTGTTCTGCCTAGGATGTGAATCATCCCTTTGTCTAGCGTATCCACAGTGTATATGCTACCCCCATGCTAATCACTTAATGGCCATCTTGGTGAGCAGATCAACTGTCAGAGTATCACAGTGCTTATGTTCAAATAACTTACAAAGTAGTGTAATGCTGTGTCACAGTGCCTATGTCATTCACCTCATTTCATTCTATCATGTAGGCATTGTATCATCTCACATCATTATAAGAAGGTTGAGTACAGTACAATGAGAGAGAGAGAGAGAGAGAGAGAAAGAGAGAGGGAGAGTGACTATATCCATGTAACTTTTATTGCAGAATATCATTATACCTGTTTTATTATTAGTTCTTGTTAATTTCTCACTGTGCCTAATTGATAATTAAATTTTATTATAGATATGTATGTTTAAGAAAATGCAATATAAATAGGATTTGGTATGCAAGGCAGTTTCAGGCATTCACACCCAGTGACTATACTATTTTATATTGTAACTTCAAAAGGAGAGTTTGTTGAGTTAATAATAAAAAGTGAGAGACAAGGCGGCCTTCAGAAACTATCCTTCATATGATGAAGTGGTGTGGCTCATCACTTTCTAAATCACTGCAGCATAAGACCCGTGTTATACCTTCCATTGTAAAGGCCACCCTCTACTAAGCAGCATTTTTTAAGAAATAATAAATATATTTATTTTAATAAGTATAATAAATATAGCTTCCATAACATATATAACCAGTAGTAGCTATACTTATCCCCATCCTTCACGCTGTTTTCTTCATTAATGTCACACAACTTGA
>PVJS01004011.1:53961-72141 GCA_004027185.1 Glis glis
AGAGAGAGAGAGAGAGAGACAGGGAGAGAGAGAGAGAGAGAGAGAGAGAGCTGAGGCTGGCCGCGAACCCAGATCCTCTGGTCTTCGCCTCCCAAAGTACTAGGATTACAAGCATGCGCCACCACGCTCGGCAGAATAATTTTTTTGTTACCTATTTTGGCCACTGATGGCGGTGCCTGGCAGCCTCAAGACTGTCCATATTCTCAGCTCATGTTCTTGACCTCTTGTGCCCCTTTAGCATTGACAGCATAATTTCAAGGCATATTGAAAATTACCGGAGGCTACATTTCCTCTTTGGTTACTCTTAGAATTTCACTTTTTAAAAAATAATTGTATTATGTATCTATGGAAATTAAACAGCTGTTCTGGAAAGTTACTGAAATTTATGGAAGAAACATGTTTGGTAAGGGTCCTTACTGTGCATCAGCTGGCCTCATCAACCTGTCCCAACACTGGACATTTTACGAGCTGCCCCAAATATTTGGCAGTTGGGCTTATTTTAATTGTAGAGCTCAGCTACATGGAAGACAACCTTCTGCCCACACAATAATGTTTAGTCTTACTTGTGTATCATGGTGTGATCTTTTTGAAGACATCGGATGGGATCGTGAGATATCCAAGTTCAACCACATGACGGTGCCCCATGGTACTGCCGACGGGGAGACGTGTCACCAGGGACCTTTTGTGCTAAGCTGATGAATGCACAGGCAGTCACAGATAGTTCTCAGTTTGCTCCTCCGCATGGCAGATAACAGATTTCTTTTGACATTGCTTGCATGAGGCACCTCAACATCATAAGTGTTAACATGTGAAGAAACGCGGTGTTAGACAGGAGGGAATCCAGAACTGAATTCAGTGCCACCCTTCTGCTCTGAGACAGACGTCACCATGTCCTCAGTAAGAGATCTCTACAGCTGATGTGCTGGGGCCTTAGGAAGGTTTCCCCCCCTCTGAGCCAGCTTTGGGGCAGTTTTCTCCTGCTGACCAGTGACTGGTTTGGCCTTGCATTAGTTATTCAATCAACTATGAAGTCTTTTATTTGAAAAAAATTAATGGTGGTAAAATAACATGCATAAAACTTACCATCTTAACTGTGTTTGAGTGTGAAATTTTGAGTGTGTCAGTCCATTCACATTGTTGTGCAACCATGCTTGCTCTCCATCTCCAGAAGTTTTTCATCTTGCAAAACTGAAACTCTGGACCCATTAAATAATAACTGGTATTCCCCTCTCCCCCAGTCCCTTGAAAAAAAATTCTACCTCTTATCTCTGTCAATTTAACTACCAACGAGAAGTATTTTCCTCCAAGTACCAAGTAATTCTGAGTGTGGAAATGGCCTACTACAATATCTATCTTTCTGGTTTGGAGAATGGTCTTAGCCTCAAAACTTAGCATCTGATTTCTTCCTTCTGTAGTTTTGCTGTATTTTGTAAAATTGTGGTATTCCTTAAAGGTCTGTGCAACAATTTTTTATATTTCACTGTACACAAGTTGTTTTGAGACAAGGTCTCACTATGCTGCCAAGCGGTCCTTGAACTCCTGGGTTCCAGTGATCTTTCTGTCTCTGCTTCTTTAGTAGCTGGAATAGCTGGAATTACAGTTAGGACTAACAGTGCCTGACTTCAGAACTTTTTTTTTTTTGGTACTGGAGGTTGAACCCAGAGGCTTTCTACCTCTGAGCTACACCCCTGGCCCTATTTTATTTTTTATTTTGAAACAGGGACTCACTAAGTTGCTGAGGGTCTTGCTAAGTTGATGAGGCTGGCCTTGAACCTGTGATCCTCCTATGCTAGCCTTCCAAGTACTGGGATTACAGGCGTGCCCCACCATGCCTGGATTCAGAACATTTCTAGTAAAACATATTTTCTAAATATAAATTTACATACAATAAATAAAAATAAAACAAATACTTATAATGCACTTAAGTTTAATATAATATGTTTTATAACCAACTCTAAAAAGTTCAGCCTCAATTATAGGAAATCTGAATAGAAATAAAGAACAAAGAAAGAGTAGAAAATCTGAGACTATTCTGATAATAGAATCAAAGCCAAGCTTATTGGTCACTGTCTTAGTTTTTCATTGCTGTGACCAAAATACCAGACAAGAACAACTTAGAGCAAGAAAGATGTATTTTGGTTCATGGTTTTAGAGGAGTCAGTCCAAGGTTGGCTGTCTCCAAGGCAGAAACATCATAGTGGAAATGCATGGTGAAGGAAAGTTGCTCAACTCATGATAGCCAGGAGAGAGAAAGAGAGAGAGAGAGAGAGAGAGAGAGAGAGAGAGAGAGAGAGAATGTACATCTGTGTTTGTAGGTGGTACATCCCCAGGAGCAGGTATCTGCGTCTCCATTCATAGGCACAGGCATAGTGTACCTTAGCGAGACCCTGTCTCAAAATAAACACTCAAAAGTGCTAGGGGTGTAGCTCAGAGGCAGAACACCCTTGGGTCCAACTCCAAGTACCCCCCTCCCCCCAAAATGTACATTTTATATACAGTAAATTTTATGTCATGTATATTTTACTACAGTTTAACGAAATTACAAAAATGAACAAAAATGACTAGTAAGTAATAGTTTTTTAGAAAGCAAGAATTGGGACCATTCTTTGGATGGAATAGAAATATGGCAAAACTCACTCATTCTCGCTGAAACAGGACAATCCAGACAAGTACAAAGATGGGCTTTTTTGGGGGGAAGCAGACCTATTTTGCCCACATGTTTGTGTAGTCATTCTGACTGTGTCAACCTCAGAAGCGACAACTCTTCCCTGCTTCCTTCTACCCTTGGATCCGGTACTCTCTGTCACCGGCTTGCGGGGCTCTGCTAGTCTGGTCCTTTGACCCGACGGGCGCGCACATCCTGGGCAGCTCCTGAGTATCCTGTGCCCGCTGCAGTGGCCTCTTGCGGTCCCCGACAGACGCCTGTTTCCTCCCATTATAAACAACCAGTTGTCTCTTTTCTTCTCTCTGTCTAGAAAAACTGCATTCCTTTTTCTAAGACTAAGGTGTCTATTAGCCCTTTATCCTGGACCCACAGTTTTTCCCTTTTCTTCTGCTCCAACCTTTCTGCTGTTAAATGTATTTCTCTTCGCATCTGTCCTCCTCCTGGAACACGGGCTCCTTGAAGCAGGGCATGGGTAGGTGCCCACCTGTCTCTAGCATCACACTTGGCCCAGGGCTGGGGTTCAGTGCAGGTTTATGGAAAACGGGTGAATGGACAGATGAAATGAGCCTCGGTTCCCACAGGCAGAGTGCCCTGGGCCAGTTGTCTGGGTCTTGGAGGTGGGCCTGGTGTATCTTTCTCAGCTTTTGATTAAGCACCCGCATTATGTCTAAACGTCTGAGCGAGGCAGGGAGGGATGTTTTTCTAATCAGTGCAGACCCTGTGAATACCTACTGCTTTGTGATCATCGGGCCTGGAACGGTATCTGTGACAAAGAGCTGCCCCGGCTCCGTCATTTTGAGATGCCAGCTGGATTCTTTTAACGGGCTTTGTTATTTTTAAAAATATTTTCTCCGTAGCCGCCGACACAGTTTCTAGTCCCAGAGTGCATTGCCTAGGATAACTAACGCTTCCAGGCTACGGGACTAACGTGTTGTCTGCTTTTCATTTATTTTAAGGGAAGCTTTTCTATTCTTATCTTTAGAGCAAGCTCTTCAACATCCCGGTAGCGTGGTGTCATTTGTGTGACTCCCCGGTCGGCGCTGGCACTTTCTCAGAGGACGCCTGGTGGGGCAGCTCCCTGGTACACCGGGTGGTCATCGCGTCACTTTATAAATAGCATCTTAAATGCTTAAGAACAAGAGGACAGAGACTTGTCAGTGACCTTTATGACGTTAGGTCACCACGGATGACCAGCAGAGTGCTGGGCCTTTCTCTCCTGACCCGTTATAATTCTGCCTGTATTAAGATGGCCGTATCGCCATGACTGGAGACAGACGTCTACCTGTCTTGACTTGGTTTCCCCCGTGAACATGCCAGCTCTCCTTATCTCTTTTGTGGTGCCCAGGAGCAATTTCACTGAGCCCTGGTAGGTGAAATGGAGCTGGCAGGTGTGTGTTTGCACGCTGGTAAATGACCTTTCATCTAAACTGGAAGACGGTGGGGAAGAGTCCCAGAAATGCTGGGGTGTCGGAAGGGATAAGGTGCCGGCAGCTGATGGCTGTGATGAGCCAGCCCCCTGAGGCCCCCTGGAGCAACCAGCCTGCCTGGCTCTGCTCACTTTGACTTTGGGGAGCCGGTCACTCAAGGAAAGTAGTGGCCATGTTTGGAGCAAGGCGAGCTTCCTGGGTGGTCCTGGAGTGCTGTGTGGGGCTGCCAGGGTCCCGTTCTGGCGTGTCCCATTCTGGGCTCTTTCAGAGCTAGCAGTGCTGAGGGGTTCCTGGGTTGGGGGCATTGTTCTGGACCGTGTAGCCTTTCCGGGTATCCTCCTCGGGATTCTGTAAGTTGTCCAACACTGCAGGCGAATTCCATTTTCCACGTTGCTCAGCCAACTTGGAGTCTGCCGCTTGGAAGTAAAAACCCAGAACCAGGCAGGATTGGAATAAGGAGCGGAGGTAGGCGATAGACCCTCCGGGAAATGGGGGCAAGGCGTTTGCCACTGATCATTTGCCCAGGTTTGGGCAGAAGGCGGCGCAGCTCCAGTAACCACGCCTCAGAATTTACTAGGACTGAGGTAGAGGGACGGCCCCATCTCCACGACACTTCCCCACGCTCAGCCCATTTCTATAGGGGCAGTTCTAGGAGATGCAGATACAGAGATATAACTCATCTCCTACCGATGTTCCCAATGGTTTAGGAAATTTTCTCTTACTGCTGTGACATTTCTTTGAAGAAAGAGATGAGGTATTTTACAAACTTTGATACCTCGTCTGGGTCATTTACAGACATTTTATAAGTGGGTTTGTTTGTCCTGTTGATAAAGCACCCCTTTTATTTGTGGTGAAGTGAAATCCCTTAACTAGTTTTTAGAACCAGGAGGGGTATAATAAATAAAATGGTTAAGAACAAAGCAGTCGCCATAATATTCTGGGAGTTCAGTGTTTTGTTTTGGGTTTTAGAATTCATGAGCCAGCCGGGCATGGTGGCACACGCCTGTAATCCCAGTACTTGGGAGGCTGAGACAGGAGGATTGCAGGTTCGAGGCCAGCTTTAGCAACTTAGTGAGACCCTCCCCAACTTAGTGAGACGCTGTTTCAAAACAAAATAATAAAATAGGGCTGGGGTGTAGCTCAGAGGTAGAATGCCTCTGGGTTCCATTCCCAGTACCACATACACACAAAAAATTTCATAAGCCACTTTATTTTTATTTTTTTGTGGTACTGGGGAATGAACCCAGGGACATTCTACCTCTGAGATACATCCCAAGCCCTATTTTATTTTATTTTTAAATTTTGAAACGGGGTTTCACTAAGTCCCAGAGGGGCTCACTAAGTTTCTGAGGCTGGCTATGAACCCGCGATACTCCTGTCTCAGCCTCCCAAGTTCTGGGATTACAGGTGTGCGCCACAGCGCCCAGCTGTGAGCCACTTTTATGAAGTCTAAATGCAATACCCTGATGGACTCTCTTTTACTTGTGTATCTGTTCATCCTCTCAAAGACACAACAGTGAAAGCGCCCTATGTCTCATTCTCAGAACGTATCCTTGTCATTAATTTTGCCATGTTTCCTTTGGGAGGAAGTAAAGAGGTATTTCTTGTCCCTGAGTCTAGTTCCACAGCTCTGTCCCAGACACTTCGTAGCCGCTGTCACTTTCCCCGTGGTGGCAAGTGTAGCGTCTACCATGCAGAGACCTTCTTTCTGGCCTGAATTCTGCTACAGCCGAAATGCCCCATTCTTATGAAATGAGAGGAAGAGAGACAGAGCAGTTGGACATTTTCTGCAGAATGGAAGCTGAGCGGGCTGCGATTTGGGAGCGGATAGACACGGTGCAGAAGGTGCAAGAAGGTGCAGGCTCTTGCAGGCCCTTGGGGAGGGCGCTTCCTGGCCGGGCAGCCTGGGGTGGGTCCTGAGCTGCAGACTCTGCCATGGTGGAGCAGTGATAAGAAGCCTTCCCATGGGAAATCAAATCCAGGGAGAATTGGGTACAAAAACCTATATGTGCTTCCTGGCACAGAGCACCTTCTCAGCGCGTGGTACTCTCCGCTTCCTCCTAGAAAGGCTCGCAGCATGGAAGGGTCTGCTGCCTTCGCATGGTAAATGGCTTACCAATTTTCAGTTGGATTGTTGGGAATCTGTCTGTCATCTTTGCCTTGCTGTGTAATGCTCTTTATTTCTTTTCCGTGAAATGCCAGGGAAATTCGTATCTCCTGTAAATCTTTCAGTCTGAAAGTTGCTTTTAATTCTTGGGAAGATCTCAGATTTTATAGATTTTTCAATGTAGTCAGGGATACATTTTATTGGCAGGCTCTTCCGTCTGTGCCAACACCAGCTAGATCCATCTTTTCTGGTATCGCCTAGAGAGAAAGTTTTAAAAATGGGATGCCAGACTTAAGCGTTGGCTTAGCTGATTTAACTTGGTCAGCCCATTTGTCAAAGCGAGATTTTTAGTTTTCAGTTGAACCTGATGCTATTTGGCGCATCAGTGACGGGCACTTAGCCTGTGATTGCGTCTCCTCTCCATCGTTGCCAGAACAGCCGGTGTTGAAATTAACTAACACGAGTGTGTGGGATGCGCCACTTGTGTGCATCTGCCGGTAGGAAGGTATGGCCGTGTTTCCTGCCCACGATGCTGAATACATGCTGAAATCAAGTGGGTTTTATTTAGTAGTGTATCTCAGCCATGACTACCGCAAACGAGAAAGCACTGTGTCCTTTTGTATAACTACATTTTTTTTATTGGTGCAGAATATACTTAAAATATATTTGAAAGTTTTAATAAACACAGGATGCTTTGTGAGCTTTTTGTTTACCAGTGATTTTTTTTCAATAAAACATTTTCCTTAGGTTGCTGGTTTCGTGAAAGACATTCCAAAACTTCTCTCCATAATAGATAGGGTAAAATAAACACTAAGAATGGGAGTGTGCAGAATTTCAGTTCTAGAGAGGAGGAGCAGGTTCGAGAGACCTAGTGTACAAGATGGTGATGAGAGTTAATAACAATGTATGGTATTCTTTGAAATTGCTGAGTATATTTGAAGGGTCCTCACCACGAAAAATAAGTAAATGAGGTAGCAGGGATGCTAATTAGCTTGTTTTACCCTTTCCTCAGTGTCTACATATTTCAAAGCATGTTGTACGTGATAAATATATGCAATTTTTATTTGTCCAGTAAAAATAAATTTAAAAAGAGAAAACATCAAAAAACAGAGTGTTTCAGACAGCCTTTTGTCACCTGCTCCTTCCCACCCCTGTGTTTGGCTCTTCCCAGGCCCACCTTGCGTTTTTCTTTCAAGTTCTAGAACTCTAATAAGTGGAAGACAGCCATTACTCCACACCAGCCCACTTCTCCATTATTGAAAGCTTCTAACTGTGGAATGCTGAATAACCTTAATGTGTGTGTGTGTGTGTGTGTGTGTGTGTGTGTGTGTGTGTGTGTATGTTACTGGTGGTTGAATCCAGGAGCATTCTACCACTGAGCTATACCCCCAGCCCTATTTTATTTGTTATTTTGAAACAGGGTCTTGCTAAGTTACTGCATGTTGGCCTCGAACCTGCAATCCTCCTGTCTCAGTCTTCTAAGTACTGGGATTACAGGCATGTGCCATCGCTCTTGGCTTCCAAATGACCTTAAAGTTTGATGGTTGGTTTGAGAGTTTGGGATGGCTGCAAAGAGTCTTGGTGAAAAAGATAGTAGGCATTCAAAAGATGTTTAGTGAACAAATTATTGGTAGATGAAATGGCTGGATTCTCTCCCCCGCCTCCGTGTTCTCCAGGAGAGACTTTGTCATGCAGAAGAAATTTGCAAGGCAGGAGGAATGCAAAGCAATTCATGAGGAAGAAGAAAATCTCCAGAAAGATAAGACATGGCCAAGTCAGGCAGAGAGGGTGTGGCAGGAGACAGGAAGAGGAAACCGAGGGGCGCACCTTCCTCTTCTGTCTTTGATCTCTTTGGAGTGCCATATTGGGAATGGGTCTGCCTTTGAGTGCTTTAATGCTAACAGGATCTGGGGCAGGGCTGGGGAGGTGTGTGGCCTGCTCTGGTACTGTGGTTCCAAACCCAGCCAGACCCCAGAACCCTTTGTTACAACGATGTTGTTGCTATAGAGTCGCATCCCTCAATATCTGTGGGAAGATTGGGCCCAGGACCCCCAAGGATATGCAAACCATGGATGCTCAAATCCCTTACATAAAATGACACATCATTTGCATACTACCAATACTGTGTGGCATTTGTAACCTCAATACATCCTTCTGTCTACTTCAAATCCCTAGATGTCTTATAATACCTAATAAAATGTAAATGCTATGTAAATTGCTGTATACTATATGGTTTAGGGAAGAATGATAAGAAAAAAAAAACTCTGTACATATTCAGGACAGATGCCACTATTGTAGACCTAGCTCCATTTTCTGAGGTTGGTAAAAATCCCTGAATGTAGAACCCATGGATATGGAGGGCTGACTGTATCCCCAAATGAAAGTCATAGAAAGTCTAATGTACTCCCACTTGGGATTTTAAAAGCATTATAAAGCCCTAAAGGTAGTATAAAAAGAAGTGAAAGTGATTTTCAATAAAATAGCGTATATTTCAGTGTTTAGGCATGTCTGCCCAGGGGGACATCGTGAATGACCAGGTGCACCCAGCTCGACGGGTCTTTCTGGGTAGGTGCTTCTAAGAGAGATTGGGGACTTATTGGCTCAGAGGTGGTGGCTCAGGCTGTGCCTGAGCGATCGGCCAAGAGTAGCATGAATGATGAGGATTCACAGCCCAGGACAGGACCTGAGGGGACGGGGAGGTCTCAAGGAAAGCTAAAAGAGAAAATGAGAGACGGGGGAGTGGTCCAAGAAGTGGCAGGAAGAGGAGAAGAGAGAAGTGTTTCAGAAGCCCAGGGAGGGTGTGGCCAGCAGCACCTACCCTGCAGAGTGTCCCATCCCTGGAGGCCTGGGGTGTGCCCCTTGGGTTTGGTGAGTCTTCAGGGATCAAGAACGCATTGACACCAGGCATAGCGGCGCACACCTGTTATCCTAGTACTTGGGAGGCTGAGACAGGAGGATCATAGACTCGAGGCCAGCCTCAGCAATGTAGCAAGGCTCTTAGCAACTCAGTGAGACCCTGTTTTAAAATAAAAAAAAATAATAAAATAGGGCTGAGGGTATAGCTCAGAGGTAGAACACCCATAGGTTCAAGCCCTGCCGTGTGCATGGATGTCACTGTCAACATGATTGACATTATGACGTGAGACCATAATGCACCAATAAAAGCATAGATATAAGAAGGAATGTTTCCTGTTCCAAATAACTGACTCAGAAGAGAAGTTTGGGAATGTAACTGGGGTACTGGCTGGGATAGACTGTGGTACCTTTGCTTTTTCAGCCAGCGCAGAAGCTGGCTGGTGAGGGGGGGAGTTGAGGGGTGAGGGAGTGGGGGGTTGCAAGACAGGTGGGTAGGAGTGGAGGCAGCATGGGTTTCATGGTGGAGTGTCTGTGTAGGTAGTAGAAAGAGGATGGCAACAAGTAAACCAAAGGAGTCAGAATCTACAATGCTCCTGGAACAGCCAGGCGTGGTGGTGCACACTTGTAATCCCAGTACTTGGGAGGCTGAGACAGGAGGATCGCAGGTTCAAGTCCATCCTCAGCTACTTAGTGAGACCCTCCGGAACTTAGTGAGACCCTGTTTCAAAATAAAGAATAAAACATAGGGCTGGGGATGTAGCTTGGAGGTAGAATGCCCCTGGGTTCAATCCCCGGTACTGCCAAAAAAAAAAAAATGCTCTTGGAGGTCCTGGTCCCCACTGGAGGGGAGCTCTGTCCTCCTATCCTTGGGACTCTTGAGTTGGGAATGCCACAGTTGTAGGTGAGTTTGTAGCAAAAGGGGCTCTCCAGGGAAAGCTGAATGAAGACCCAGGTCCCAAGGGACATCACCCTCCTCATGGTGGTCCCTCGTCGTAAATAGAACCCTTCACTGGTTGCTTCGAGAAATGAATGAGTTAATATTTTTGGAAGCTATAAGGTCTGGCACCTAGGAAGGATGAAAAGAAAATGTAGTTTTCCAAAATTAAGAAATGGTTTAAATAAGCATTTATGGGTTTGGCCTGGGGTCTAACCTCTGCTGTTTATAACATGGTTTCTTTGGAAAAATGTTTCCTGTTCCAAATAACTGACTCAGAAGAGAAGTTTTGGAATGTAACTGGGGTACTGGCTGGGATAGACTGTGGTACCTTTGCTTTAATTTGAAACATATTAAAACGAAGGAAAGTCGAACCGATATCTCGCAACTTCTGCATTTGGTAAGAAGTGGCATACACAATCCCTTTGCCTCTCACCCCTATGGATGGGTGACGCAGTCTTCCCAGGCCTGTCCGGGGACAGCTGTGTATACATGAGCTAACACACCCACCCTGCCACTGGTACCCTCGCGTGCCACCTCTACCCAGACTTCTGCCCTGGTGGCTCCTGTGGGCGGTAGTCACACCTTCTAGACTGGACATGCAAAAGGCTTTTGTTTTCCAGGTGGGAGAATACCAGGGAAGACTGAAAACAGGCTCATTGTATGTGATGGTCCTGTCCCTGGACTGGTCACCATGGCCAGGGGGTTAGAAAGAGTGTGACAGAGCTGGGTGTGGTGGCGCACGCTTGTAATCCCAGTACTTGGGAGGCTGAAACTGGAGGATCTGGGTTCACGGCCAGCCTCAGCTACTTAGTGAGGCCCTACACAACTTAGTGAGACCCTGTTTCAAAATAAGGAATAAAAAATAGGGCTGGGGGTGTAGTTTGGAGGTATAATGCCCCGGGTTCAATCCCCAGTACCACAAAAAAAAAAAAAAAAGAGTGTGACGGGAAATTCCAAGTAGCCTCACATGGGATGAAAGAGAATTTACAAGAAGAGTGAGGTTTTAAGCCCATAACACCTATCACTTGGGTCATAGAGCTTTACCCAGTTATTTTTAATGGCGGCATATTATTTTATTTTATGAACAGCATCTCTATGACCATTCATTCTCCTATCGGGGTTTAAATGGTTCCATTTCTTCTGGTATGTGAAACACACACAGATATGACATTCCAGTCACAGAGACGTGGAACTGAGTGAATTACAGAGGCGCTCTGGCCGATCTGCGGGAGCTAGACTTACAGTGTTGGTGTGTGAGACCTTTGGCTTTGCTTTCCCCTGGGAAGGGCGAGGTCGGCTGAGGAATTGTCATTGGCTCAGTGTTTTTGCATCTTTATTTTTGGTTACTCTCCCATTGGGAACTGGCTCGTTATCTTTCCAGTGGGCACAAGGCCATCGTGCCAGATGGTCTTGACTGGCGGCACGCGAGGCGGGGACGTGGGCTCCCACTGGGGTGGTGGAGGCCAGAGTCCTACCTGGAGCTGTCGGCCCGGAGGAGCTCCGCTTCATTAGCTTAGAAGGACGAGTGGCTGCTCTTACCACTCACCCTCTTTCTTCCTTTTATTATTTTTTATGTTTTATTTTTTTGGTACTGGGAATTGTACCAAGGAGCATTCTACCTCCAAGCTATATTCCCCCAGCCTTTTTATTAAAAAAAAATTTTTTTTTTTGCAGTACTAGGGATTGAACCCAGGGCCATTCTACCTCTGAGCTCCACCCCCGGCCCTAGTAGTTATTCTTTATTTTGAAACAGGGTCTAAGTTGCGGAGAGCCTCACTAAGTAGCTGAGGCTGGCCGCGAACCCGGATCCTCCGGTCTCAGCCTCCCAAGTACTGGGATTACAAGCGTGCGCCACCATGCCCGGCTTTTATTTTTTAATTTTGAAACAGGGTCTTGCTAAGTTGTTGAGGCTGGCCTCGAACCTGTGATTCTCCTGTCTCAGCCTCCCAAGTACTGGAATTACAGGTGTGCACCACTGTTTCCTTCGTTCTTTCCTTCCTTCTTTTTTTTTTTTTTTGACTAGCCCTTAACATTGAGACTGTTGCTTCTTATTTCAAAGGAGTTAGAGGACTCAGATCTTTTATTTTTTTCTACTTGGGATTGAACCCAAGGGGCATTCTGTCTCTAAGCTACTCCCCCAGCCCTTTTTATTTTTTTGTTTTGAAACAGGATCTTGCTAAGTTGCTGAGGGTCTTGCTAAGTTGCTGAGGCTGGCCTTGAACCTGCAATCCTCCTGCCTCAGCCTCCCGAGTCCTGGGATTACAGTTGTGCACCACTGTGTCTGGCAGGAATTACAAATCTGGATGATATTTTTATGGAATGGGCTCTGGAATGCTGGAAAACGGGATTATTGACCATCCAATATCAAGGAAGATATCTGATACCTGATCCCAGTTACGACGTGTATTGGTTTATGGTTGGAGTGAAACTGTTTTGCTCTCTGGGCTCAGTTTGAACCCGGGAAGTCTGCGAGGGTGGAGGCCTCTGTGGGTCAAAGGAGACTCTCAGGGAGTCCACAGTGCAGTGCAGGATTCTGGAATGAGCTTCATGGGTTGGACCCTTGAAAGTAGGTACAACGCCTTGCGTGCTGTATGTTCATTGTCCTGGAGAGAGGAGACCAGCAGGGCTCATCTTAAAGCTGGGGTTTGTCCGTGGGGGTTGGGGGAGGAAGGGAATGTGATTTGGAGAGACAGGACCTGCTGCATAAACCTGCAGGGAGAGCTTGGCTTTTGGAAGAGGGACACTTCCACCAGCACAGGAGGGAGCTGTGGGTGAGTACCAGGTGACTGAGACGTTTGCAAGCGCCTTTCAAATCACTCTGCCCCAGAGCTTGTCTCCCCTCCCCCAAGCGGAGCATTATATAATCCACATGGAATTTTAATTTTACTTTTTGCATCCAAGCCTGAACAATTAATGCTTGTGCTCCGGTGTATAGAATGTACCTTTCCCCTGCTATAGCATATTAAATCGACCCATTGGGAACATTTGGACCCAGTCAACGCAGAATTGATTAGCTTCATTCGGTCGGTACAGTGGGCTCATTTTAGAGCGCGGAGATTTCTTTCATCATTATTAAAGAATGTGCGTGTTGGGAAAGCAGGGCTTTGTTTCTGTTTCGTTGCTTTCTGTTTGGGGTTAGACTTTGAATTTTGCTTTCTAGGGGTCTAGTTCTGTGAATTTGAACACACGTATCGATTCCTATAAGCACCACCAAAATCAGAATAGAGAATTAACTCATGGAACTGCCCCATCTCATGCTGCCCCTTTCTAATCCCCACCAACCGTTGATCTGTTCCCCCTATCACAGTTCTGTTTCTGAGAAGGCCACGTAAATGAACCAGACAGCGGGTGGCCTCTTGGGACTAGATTCATCCATGTTGTCGCGTGTGTGAGTCGTTTGTCCCTTTTACTTGCCTAGTAGTCGTCCATTGGAGGGAGCACCAGTTTGTTATTCATTCACCTATTGAAAGATATTTTGGCAGTGGTCTTTTGTGTCCGGCTTCGTACACTTAGCAAAATTGTTTGCCAGGTTCACCCAAGTTGTATCATTTAACAATAGTTGATTCCACTTTATGGCTGAATACTATTCCATGATATAATAGATATACTTCATTTATTTACCCGTTCATCATTTGATGGACATGGGGTGTTTTCACTTGGGGGCTATTGTGAATAATGCTGCAATGAACACTCCTGTATAAGTTTTTGAGCCAAAGTGTGCTTTCAGTTCTGGGGTGTAGACCTGGAGATAGAACTGCTGGGTGCTGGGTCATGTATAACGCAGTGTCTAAATCATTCTTCTTCTTCTTATTATTATTATTACTGTTATTTGGTACTGGGGATTGAACCCAGGGACATTATACCTCCGAGATCCACCTGCAGCCCTTTTTACTTTTTATTTTGAAACAGGCCCTTACTGAATTGCTGAGGCTGGCCACGAACCTGTGGTCCTCCTGTCTCAGCCTCCCAAGTACTGGAATTACAGGTGTGTATCAAATGCGCCCGGCTTGTCTTTTCACTTTCTTAATAGTGTCCAATGAGGCAGAAAGTCGGATTTTGATGGGTCTGATTTATTTATTTTTTCTTTGTTTTTCCTTTGGTGTCACATCTAGGAAACCACTGCCTAGCTTAAGATCACAGAGATTTCCTTACTTCTTTGTTTTCTTTTAAGAGTTTTATAATTTTAGCTTTTACATTGACATTTCCAACACATTTTGACTTAAGTTTTGTATATGATGTGGATAGGGGTTCAACTTTATTTTTTTATGGTTGTTTTTCTAGTTTTCCCAGCACAGTTTGTTGAAAAGTCTAATCCTCTGCCTTGTATTATTTTTGCACTCATTGAAAAGCAATTTAGCCACGAGTATACGGGCTTATTACTGCATTTTTGCACTAAGTTTTGAAATCAGACATGAGCCTTCCAGCTTTGTTTTAAGATTGTTTTGGCCGTTCTGGACCTTGCATTTCCATACAAATGACAGGATCAGCTTGTCTATTATTTTGCAGTAAAATCCTACCTGGGATTTTTATAGGGATTTCATTTAATTTGTAGATCACTTTGGAAAGATTGCCATCTAAACATTATTAAGTCTTCCAGCCCAGAAACATGGGTTGTCTTTCCATTTATTTAGGGTTTCTTTAATTTGCTTCAATATGTTTTCTAGTTTTCACTGTATAAGTCTTTATCTCTTTTGTTAAGTTTATTTCTACATTTTTAGGCTATTATAAATGGAATTGTTTCCTTAATTTTGTTTTTGGATTGTTCATTGCATAGTTGCAGAGTTACAATTAGCTTTTTAATATTGATTTTATATCCTGAATTCTTGCTGAACTTATTTATTATGTCTAATAGTATTTTTATGTGTTGCTTAGGATTTTATTTTTTCTTTTTTGGTACTGTGGATTGAACCCAGGGGCATTCTACCTCTGAGCTACAACCCCAGCCCTATTTTATTTTTTATCTTGAAACAGGGTCTCACTAAGTTGCAGAGGGCCTAAGTTGCTGAGGCTGTCCTTGAACCTGCGATCCTCCGGTCTCAGCCTCCCAAGTACTGGGATTGCAGGTGTGCACCACCACACCTGGCGATTGCTTAGGATTTTTTAGATAGAAAACCAAGTCATCTGCAAACACAGTCTTACGACTCAGCCAGGCAGTTTGCATCTCTGCCCTAGCCCTTACTTGCTGCTTGCAGGGAGCCTTAACCTCAGTCAGAGGTGAGAGCTTAGGCCTTTCCTGAGCATATACACAAAGCTAGGTGTGTGCACAGCCCTTTTGCATGCATATAGCCTTTAATTTTCAGGAGGATAGTGGACCTTTTCAGAGCCCTACAACATCTCATTGTATGCATTCCATTTGTGTATTTATTTATTTATTTATTATTTTTGTTCTTTATTTTGAAACAGGGTCTCACTAAGTTGCAGAGGGCCTCACCAAGTTGCTGAGGCTGGCTGCTGTTGGGGGCATTGGTCTCTCGGGGCCAGCCCGAGAGAGAGAGATGCGAAGCTGATGGGGGAACAGATGCCGGATGGTTGGATAAATAACCATACCTCCAACCGGGAGCCAAGTCTTGCAAGAACTCGTTTATTAGAAAGCCACATCTCTCTTTTATAGTAGAGGCAACATAGGAAGTTCGCAATGAGTAGGGTGTGGCACCACGCCCTCCTGGGATCTATCATAGGTAGAGGCATCTGTCATCTGTGAGTACGGAAGGAGATAACTACCTATCGCAGCCCTCCTGAGGCTACCTCCGGGACTACCTGCGGGACCTCCCCCTGAGGAATTCGCCAGCGCCATCTGTGCCATTAATACGCTGAATTACTGCCACGTGGGAGAGGCCCGGTACTCCAGAGCAGGCTTCTGCCAGTCCACCAGGCCCTTTCATGGCACCGAGTAAAGGGCCCCGCAGGCTGCGAACCCAGATCCTCCGGTCTCAGCCTCCCAAGTATTGGGATTACAAGCATGCGCCACCATGCCCGGCTTGCATTTCTTGCATTTCAAACAGGCTTGCATTCAGCTAGCCTGTTTTGGGCCCTTTGCCCACCACCACCTCTAGCTGCCGTGACGGTTAACCATTACCTGTTTTGGACAAATACCCCAGGGAAAAGTCTTGTCAAGTGGAGCCTCTCTGAGTCAGGGCAAATAAATAAAGCCTGCGGAGTGGGTTCTGCTAGAGAACCAGCGGCAGGCCAGGGGTGGACAGTGCTGGGACGGAGGCTTGAAGGGAGCCCGGGCGTGTTCTTCCACGCTGTTGGCCTTTCCCAGGACTGTGGGCTGTCACGTATTGTCAAGACTCCTGCAGAGATCAGAGGTGGAACGGGAAAAGCCCACGTCCAGGCCCCGAGGGTCACGGTTCTTGCTGAGATTTGTCCGCTTTCCATCAGATTGCTGCAAGCCCGTTCTTCCCCCTAACAATTCTAGAGTCCTGAAAAAGTTGATTGTGACTCTTTCTGCCAATTTCCTCGTTGCTTTTTTGGAATAGAGACTTTTTCATTGGTCCTTCTTCCATTTTTACTGACATCATTCTTTTTAATAGATTTTGAGCATTCTTTATATAGTCTGGGTACAAATTGTGTATCAGATATATGCTTTGCAAATATTTTCTCCCAGAATGTGGCTTGTCTTTTCATTCTTTTGACAGTGTCATTTGAAGCAAATAAGTCTTTTAAATTTTTGATGTTCTACTTAAGAAATCTCTGCCCAATCCAAAGTCATGAAGATTTGTTTTTGTTCTTTCATCTACACATTTTGTAGTTTTAAGTTTACATTTAGGTCTATGCATCCTTTGAGTGTTTTGTTTTTGTTTTGGTGGCACTGGGGACTGAACCCCGGGGGCATTCTACCTCTGAGCTACACCCCTAGGCCTTTTTATTTTATATTTTGAAAACAGGGTCTCGCTAGGTTGCTGGGAGTCTTGCTATTGCTGAGACTGGTCTCAAACCTTTGATCCTCCTGCCTCAACCTCCCAAGTGCTGGGATTACAGGTGTGCAACCCCACGCCTGGCTGGATCCTTTGCTATTAACTCTTATATATGCGATGAGTTATGGATTTAAGTTTATTTCATTTTGTCCCCATGTGGACATCCAATTTTTTCAATAGCATTTGTTGATGCAAAATTGCTTTTGCCCCTCCCTCCCTCCCTCCCTCCCTCTCTCCTTCCTTCCTTCCTTTTTCTTGTATGCATATATGTGAGTCTATTTCTGCAATAGAAATTATACTGTACTTGTCAGTTTGTCAAGCTCGATGCCAATACCCTATTGTCTTAACTAAGGTGTTTAAAAATGTGTGTGTGTGTGTGTGTGTGTGTGTGTGTGTGTGTGTGTGTTCTCCGGACCAGAGAGCAAATGTTATTCCTCAGTGTGGCTGGTATGGGTTCCCCATGGGGCAATGTGGTGAGAGTCATTTGCTGTCCTGTACATACAGTGGTATTGTAACATGGAGGGGGTGATGGATTGATGTGCAGTTTCTGACATTCTGCCTCTTCTCTGAGAGAAAGAGAGAGAGAGAGAGTGAGTGAGTGAGAGAGAGAGAGAGAGAGAGAGAGAGAAGGGGAGGGGAGAGGAGGAGGAGAGAGAGCCTTCTGTGATGTAAACAAACCCTCTTTCTGGAGCAAGGAGGGGACTCCCCAGTTTTATTTTACTGAATGGTAGCAAATAGCTGCAGGAGCGTGGGGTGTCTAGCCTCCCCTGGCTAACGCGCTGTTCTAGCTTTCATGGCATTCAAATCAACCCTTTAAACCCGCGGCCCAGCGCTGCGTGCTCAGAGAGCACAGATCTGCAGAAATTCATGCAGAATTGGCTCTCACGCTGCAGCCTTCATACCGAGCCTTGGCATAGGACCGAACAGCCTCGTGCAAGGTTGTGTTGCTTCCCCAGCTTTGTTCTTCTTCCAAGTCGGTTTGGTTCTCTATGGCCGCTGAATTTCCATGTGAATTTTAGGGTTGGTTGGTCAGTTTTCCAAGGAAGCCTGCTGGGATTTGGGTTGGAGTTGCACCGACTGGATAGGCCAGGGTTTCTCCACCTCAGCCTGGTGCTACGGTTTTGGGCTGGGCAATTCTTCGTTGTGGGGACCGTCCTCTGCAATGTAGGAGGATTTGCAGTATCCTCAGCCCAGTCCCCTAAATAACTGATTGTTTGCTTCGGTTAGCTTTGCCTCCTCCTCCTCCTCCTCCTCCTCCTCCTCCTCCTCCT
>PVJS01004012.1:0-71716 GCA_004027185.1 Glis glis
GTAGAGAGAGAGAGAGAGAGAGAGAGAGAGAGAGAGAGAGACAGGAAGAGAGAGAGAGAGAAAGAGAGAGAGAGAGAGAGAGCTGAGGCTGGCCGTGAACCCGGATCCTTCGGTCTCCGCCTCCCAAAGTACTGGGATTACAAGCGTGCGCCACCACGCCCAGAGCCCCCAGAGTTACTTCTGCCTCATTCTGTCTACACTTGCCCTTACCCTCTACCGCACTCTTCATCCACTCCAGATTCCGCATCGGGTCATCTTCAAGAGCCGGGAAGGCATTTTTGCCAGGTCCTCTTCTCCCCACTCCTCTGTGAAATCCTACCAGGACCTGGCTGATTCTAGCAGAGCCCAGTCAGCCCCAGCTCTCCCTGGAACCCAGCTATCCCACCTACCAGAGCAGGCTGCCCCTTGAGCAGCTGTGTTGATTCACAGCGGGTCCCATGGAAAGGTCCCTCCAGCCGAGGGGGCAGCCCACAGTGGGCTAAGCAGAACCCTTTTTTCCAAGCATGGTGATAAGAGGGGTTAATGATTGTTGGGTGGTTTAATGACAATAATGGTTTTTCTGATCTATTATTCATGTTTTTACTTGTGAGGTATTTCAGGTGAATTTCTAGGTCTGATCTCCAAGGAGGAGGAGAAGAAAGAGTTAACATTTAGTGAGCGTGGATCACGTTAGGTTGTCACATACCCTGGACTGTACTTCATAGTGAGAGGTGTGGGGCCGGGGGAAGTCAGACTTACCACTCACTGGCTCTGCGACGTGGAGCAATCAGTAGATGGTCATCACACCTGCTGCCTGGAGCTGCTGGGAATCTTAACTGTGAAGCGTGTAGAGAGGTTCCTGTATCTGGGTCCCCTAAGCACCCAGTTCTGCATCAGGACGGCCTCGGGGAGGGTTCACATCAGCCGGCCCCTAGCCACCATTCCCGGGCCCCCGTGCTGTGATTTTCCC
Source organism: Glis glis (assembly GCA_004027185.1). NCBI lineage: Eukaryota > Metazoa > Chordata > Mammalia > Rodentia > Gliridae > Glis > Glis glis. The sequence continues at coordinate 950 of PVJS01004012.1, forward strand.
CTTCTGCATGTTACTACATTTATATATCCTTTTTCCTATTTACTTGTAAATTTATTCCAGGAATCTTGAGAGAGTGTTGGGAGATTCCTTTGGACAGTGTTGACTTTCTTGGCTTCTGCTTTGTGCTACCTTTTCTTTTACATTGCCTCAGATCGTATAGATTCTACACTATAAGAGGTAAGATCAGCTTCAAGGGGAAGGGCTCTGGTTCTAGGAGAGAGAGAGGGAGAGAGAGAGAGAGAGAGAGAGAGAGAGAGAGAGAGAATTACTAGGAAATTGAATCCAGGGGCATTCAACCTCTGAGCTATACCCCCAGCCCCATTTTATTTTTTATTTTTTTACTTTGAAACAGGGTCTCGCTAAGTTGCTGAGAGCTTCTCTAAGTTGCTGAGGCTGGCCTCAAACCTGTGATCCTCCTGTCTCAGCCTCCCAAGTAGTGGGATTACAGGTGTGCGGCACCACACCTGGCTGATTCCAGTATTTTTAAAAATACTGTCCAGCCTGTATTTATTTCAGGCATTCTCTGGAGCATTACAAGATTAGGAGGCTCTCATAAATCTTGCCAACACCTCCATTAGATAGTTTCTCCTAACAGATGAGGACACTCAGGCACAGAGAGGTAGAGTAAGCAGAGCAGAGGTTAAGGCAGCACAGCATGAGGCCATCATGGCATAGTTAGCAGAAAGGAACCCGGAAGAGGGGGAAGCTGAAAGGGGGAGAAAGAAAAAGGAATGAGGAGGAATCGAGGTACCAAGTTGGTTACTTCCCAATCTTTCCCAGAGCCTGCATCCTCAGCCCTGGGCTCTGCCTGATTTAGCCACACACCCCATCCCACCCCAGCTTTGCCATGAGGTGGAGTGGGGATGGGGAAAGGAGGTCAGTAAGGATTGAAAGGGAGATTTATGAAGACACAGAAAGGCCTTCCCAGGGGAAAACACACCCTAACACACAGGACGGGAAAAGGCACGTCTTTCAGTGGAACACCCTATAGTACCCCCGTGTTTGGATCCCCAGGGAGCCCAGGCAATCAAAGTCACCAATCCCCACAGCCCCGATGTAGCCTGTGGCGGGTACAACAATAAGGGTGGCATCCCTGGTTCTCTCGGCTGCTAGTTTGTTTTAATTTTTGGATTAATGGACAGTTTCCGATGCCAGAACCTTGGCCCAGAGAGAAAAGCAACCTTCAGCTCTGTTCTTATCTTCCCCCGGTGTCTCAGCGCTTTCCTCTGCCCAGCTCCGGTCTGGCTTCACCGTGCTAAGCCTCTTCTAGTTGTCATCATGTCTTCAGGATACATTTGATAGGTTCAGGAAGCTGCACCAGACGGAAGATGGAACCGACAATCAATAAAAAAAGAACTATGTTTCTAAGAAAAATGCATCACCGGCTTCCCATAGGAGTTGCTGGCGTACCCTGTGTCCTAATATCCATGGCACAATGCTTCTAATTTTTAGCTCTTCCGTTTGGCTCTCTGGCCGTCTCAGCAGGAAAGAAAATGGATCTCCTAATCTGCCTCTCCCCAGTTTACTGACGATCTGCATGTAGTAAAGATTGCCTTTCCTTTTAACCCATTCATCAGCTATCACAAAATAAAACCTCTCCCCCCCCCCCCACTCCAGCATATATTTTTCTCCTGGCTACTAGTTTAGTATATTTATGGTGCATGAGTCATCAAGCTGCCGCCTGATTGGATAAAAACCGAGCACCCCTGAGACCGGCAGTCAATTACAGCTATTCTCAGCTTCATTCACAGATTTATTAGCTTGCACACACGGGGCTGAAATTCATTCGGCAAAGTTCATTCATAAAAATTTCAATGCGCTGCGTTTCCTTCTGCACAGCTCAGCCTTCTGCTCCTGAAAGAGATGGGCTCCTGAAAGATGCCCTTCCCAGAGCCCAGGCGAGAGGGCAGCTCTGAGCGAGCCAGGGCAGGCTGAGAGGGGATCCGAGGAGCACGGAGGGCTGGAGGCACCGCGAGTCAGCGAAACAAAGCGAGCCGAGCAGCGCTGGGCACTGGCGCTCCTGGCTGGGGGCCCAGAACGGGATGCAAGACAAGATCCTCCAAGAGAGGGCAGCCGTCAGAACCAACGAACCCAGACAGAAGGCCCTTTGACTCCTATGTACATTTTACTTATTTTTTTTTCCTTTTTAAATGAACAATATCACTGGAACAAATAAAGGGTTAATAGGCCAGTCATTGCCCCGCCCTGAGGGAGCAGAAAGGAGCAGGTTTGAAAGTTCCTGTGTGCAGAAGGAGAGGCGAGGGGAGAAGCTACATATTTCTGCTGGGCTCCCTCCTGCAAGGCTAGAGATGCGGCGGGACCGGCTGGCGGGGGCTCGGCCCGGTTCTGGGCGGAAGAGTTGGGGGTGAGCGAGCTCGGGGGCCGGGAGGCCGAGCACTGCAGGCTTTCCCAGCAAAGAATCCGAGGCTAGAACACCAGGTGCCGCTGCCTGGGCCGGGGAGGGACTGAAATCAGAGCTGGGGAGGCGTTTCCCCCCTGGGCTGTCACCCTCCAGTGGCCAGAGCCGAGGCCAGGCCGGCCAGGGCAGGGGCAGAACTGGAGAGGTGGCAGCTGCGAGTTGCACGGGGCGTTTGATGTCCGTACCGTTTATCTACCAGACAACCAGGCGATTTATGCAACAGTATCCTGTTTCCGCACTGCCAAGGCTATGCGAGAACGCGGCCGGGACAGCCTGGCAGGACTCGTGCTGTATGTAGGACTCTTCGGGCACCCCGGGATGCTGCACAGGGCCAAGTACAGTCGCTTTCGGAACGAGTCCATCACGTCTTTGGATGAAGGCAGCCCCGGAGGCTCGGTGGGGAACAAGAGCTCCCCGCAGCCTCCCTACCCCGCCCTGGCACCTCACCTGCCGCCTGAAGATGCCACCTTGCCGACCCAGGAGAGCCCCACCCCGCTGTGCACCTTGATCCCCCGCATGGCAAGCATGAAGTTGGCCAACCCAGCCACTTTGCTGAGTCTCAAAAACTTTTGCCTGGGTACCAAAGAGGTGCCCCGGCTCAAGCTCCAAGAAAGCCAGGACCCGGCACCCAACAGCCCGGCTGCCCCGGAAACCAGTCTAAGTAGGACCAGTTCGGTGCCTACACTTCAACCGGACCTGGTGGGGCCCAGGGAGACCCCCTTAACTTCTGATGCCTGCCCGCTTCCTGGCCCGGGAGAGCCAACCCCCAGGAGCAGGCAGGACAGGCACTTTCTGCAGCACCTGTTGGGGATGGGCATGAACTACTGCGTGAGGGTAAGTCCATTTCTCTTCTCTGCACGCCTAAGGACTCAAGGGAAAGGGGCATCTTCCCTGCTCTCTGCAAGGGGCTGCACATTACCTGGCTGGGTTCCAGGTTTGGACATTGCTCCATTGTGCAACTGGATCCTGGGAGAGAGGAGCTGGATTTACAAATGTCCCTATGAGTATCTGCATGTACCAGAGTCAGACAACCCCTGGTTCAAACTGGTGCTAACTCTCAGAGTTGCCTGTATAGGGGCAACTTCCAATAGAGGCAACAGAGCCGGCACCTTCTGGTCTCCACTGGACCTGGCATTGTGGCCAAGGAAAGTCAGGGATTGCAAATCTGATTCGTGGTTGAGACCTGGTAGCTTATACTGGCCATTGTATTTTGGATGAAAACAGTAGAGACGTCTGTATTAGAGGTGTGTCAGGGGGGTTTGAGTTGGTTTTGAAATTTTTATTTTTAAAAATGATTTTGCATTTTTTATGGGTGCGTTATGGTGAAATTTTTAATTGAGCATTTAACGAACACTTCTCAAAACATGGCCGAGTCTCTAACCTTGTGCTAGGAGGTGGCCTTCTCCTCAGTGCACGCTGATTGCCCAGGCTGCAGCGAGTAGGCCTTGTCCATAGCTCTGTGCAAAATCAAGGTCCTTACTGGCCTTGAATCTGGCCTTGCCCAGTCAAGATCTGGGTACATGAAGATTTTGCCCCTGCCCTTTTAGAGCTTGGATCTCAATGAATACATGTGAAATAATAAGAGAATAATAGTTCTCTTATCGAGTTGTAATCTAGTGTGAGAAGGCTGAGGGGATTCAGAAAAGGTGGTTGTGATCTGGGATTCATTCATGTGGGAAACCTTGAAGGTGCAGCTTGGAAGAAAGCTCAGATCTGGATGGCAGGAAGGAGGAGCTTCCTGGTGGGACAGGAATAGGAGCCAATTCACTGTGCTGGTTGCAGGGGAACCCACACGGGGTGGGCGTCACTGAAGAGAGAGGGGGGTGCTGGAGAGTGATACGGTAGTGGATGATATGGTGATACGTACAGAGTGGCTGGCATCTAATGCTCAAACAAGCATGAATCGAGTAAAGACAAGATAGATGGTGGAGCATTTAGGGAAGAGGGGGCAGGTGCCCAAAGGCTCTTCAGTGCCAAATCATAAGGTTATAAGCACTTTGACTGGGGAACAAGAACCCTCCTCGATTTGCAGGCAAATCATGACTCGATGAAAATAGCTTTTAAAAGATCAGTCTGATGATTTATCCAATGTGGATTAAAGAGGGAAAAATGTGAGCCTGGGAGGGCGATAAGAAAGCTCGTTATTGTTGTTGTTTATGGAAGTTGTGGATGGTTATTGATGAAGGGTTTTGAAGAATGAAAAATAACTTCCAAATTTAAGTCTTGGAATGACGTTAGTAATGTCGGTGAAAGAAACAGTGAATTAGGAAAGGGGACTCATGCCGAGTGTGCTTTGGATTTATTAATTAAACAATTATATCAAATGGTGCTAACATGGAGGTAGGCAGTCATATCAGACTAACAAGTGAGAAGTCTGGTCTGAAGGTATCGACTGGAGAGCTTGCGCAATGACTGCCGCACAGACCAACAGTTGGGATCTCAGAGAAGGCTAAGGAATGAACGCTGGGAGGTTGCAGAGGGAGCAGGCTTGGGGCAGCCTCAGCAGATGGACACCCGCAGCCTCGCCTCTAAGGAAGATAAAAGTACGGAACACTCAGCCTGTGCCCTTGCCCACAGGGAGTGGCCCACGATGGGAATACTTCAGTGTGCCTACTGAAAGTTCTTGGGCGCTTCTCATTTGTCAGACCCCCATGGGAAAATGAGTGACTTTGCAAACCTGTGCACCCTGCACCTGACTGTCTGTCACGTGTAGATCCTCTACCGCCCGCCTCACCTTCCTTCCCTTTTGTACACACACCTGTACAATATTAAGTGTGAAAGAGTTGCTACGTGATCTCCATTTTCCCTGGAAAGTGCCCTGGCTGGCATTTTAGGTTTTTAATGAGGACACCAGCTGTCTTTTCATGGCGACGATGACTGACCCCAGGAAAGTGCTGACCCATGACCCAAACAAACACATGATACGGTCAGCACTGTGCCATGCGTCTCCAGTTGACTAGCTCTCTTGCAAAGTCAAAATACATGAAAAAGCTTCTTTTCTTGATCTTTTAATAGAATCCCATCTTTGAAAGATGGAAGAATTGTATTTATCAGCTTACCAACTTCAGTGTCTCCATGAGGATCTGAACTCCAAAGAAGCAATTTGTCCCTGGTACTGGAGATTGAACCCAGGGGCATTCTATCTATGAGCTATGCTCCCCAGCATTTTAAATTTTTTTAATGTTTGAAACGGGGTCTTGCTAAGTTGCTGAGGACCTTGCTAAGTTGCTGAGGCTGGCTTAGAACCTGTGATCCTCCTGTCTCAGCCTCCCAAGTACTGGGATTACAGGTATGTGCCACCAAATCCAGCTGTAACTTTCTTTTGTTTTTTATTTTTATATTTATTTATTTATTACAGTACTAGGGATTGAATCTAGGGGCATTCTGCCTCTGAGCTACACTCTGACCCTATTTTATTCTTTATTTTGAAACAGGGTCTCACTAAGTTACAGAGGGCCTCACAAGTTGCTGAGGCTGGCCCCAAACTTGCGATCCTCCTATCTCAGCCTCCCAAGTACTGGGATTACAAGCATGTGCCACCATGCCTGGTTTATAACTTTCGTTTTTAAGTTCAGACTTTGAAGCCCCTGAAGGTCTTTCAGAGAAGGTGTCCCCGCAAACCATTCTTTAAGAGATATTGAACCAGTAATGCCCTGGTCTAGACAAAGAACTAAGATGGGTGATGTCCATCATTACATGGTGTCAAATGGTGATTTTTATTCCCACCATAAGACTAAGTCTCCTTTCTTTCTGAGATCTTCCCAAGGCACTTCATCCATCAGCAAACATTTGAGGTCTCTCAGGCACCCAATGTCACCTGCAGTAAGTGTGGACAACATATAACGTGACTGTTGCTCTCATCTCTAAAATGAGAGAATTTCCCTGCACAGCCTTGAAAGTCTCCCCTAGCATCAGCATTTAACAACTCCAGAGTTCTTTTCTCCACACAGGAGGTGTTTAAAGTTCTAGTTTTCTTTTCCACCACATCTCACCCCCCTAACTTGGTTCAAAGATGCAAGAGCAGAGGGGAAGAAACCAAGCCCAACAGAGCTTCTCCAGGTAGCCCCAGTGGTTCTCACAGGGCCCTAAAGCAGGCTGTGTTCTCCAGGCGAGGATCCCGAGCCCCAAGAGTTCATGATACACTATACACTTTACAAGCTGCAGATTACTGCGGATTCCTATCCAGGCTTGTCTCGTTCCATCTCTGAGCAAGACAGGCAGTCTTGGAAGTTCATGAATGGAATAGTATAGATGAAGGACCACACTAGGCTGGACAGCTTTATTTTTATTTATTTATTTATTTTTTGTAGTACTGGGGATTGAACCCAGGGGCATTCTATCTCCGAGCTACACCCCCAGCCCTATTTTTTATTCTTTATTTTGAAACGGTCTCACTAAGTTGCGGAGGCCTCACTAAATAGCTGAGGCTGGCCACGAACCCGGATCCTCCGGTCTCAGCCTCCCAAGTACTGGGATTACAAGCATGTGCCACTACGCCTGGCTTGGACAGCTTTATTAGAGGGCCGGCCCATAGAACTTGCCTGGTTGCATTTATTTGCATGATTTTAGTGTCCTCACTTCAGCCCAGCCTATCGTAACAATTTCCCTGGACCGTATTAGTTTCCTACAGCTGCTATAACAAGTGCCACAAACTGGGTGGCTTAGAATACCAAAAGTTTATTCTCTCACAGTTCTGGAGGTCAGAAGGTCCAAGTCAAGGTAACAGCTATGCTCTCTCTGAAGGCTCTAGGGGAGGAATCTTTCCTTGCCTCTTCTAGTTTCTGGTGGTCAAGGGCCATTTTTGGTGCTTCCTGGCTTGTTGATGAACCACTCCAACCTTTGTTTCTGCCTTCACATAGCATTCTGCCTGTGTGTCCATTACCAAATTTCTCTTCTTATAAGAACACCAATCATCAGATTCGGGTCCACCCTAGTCAGTATGATCTCATCTTAACTTGATTACATCTGCAAAGACCCTATTTCTAAGTAAGGCCACATTCACAGATTCTTGGGACTCAAGACCCTATTTTTCTGGGGGTCTTAATTCAATCCATAACAGTCCCCAAGACATTTATTGAAGTGTGTTTGCTCACATAGGTGTCCTTGGGCTCATCAGTTTTGCTTGAATTACAGATTTATGTTGAGTGGTTTTCTTTACTTCCCTTGTAAATATCACAGCACACTCTGACCAATAGCCTTCCCCTATCTGATGTCATATTTTTCTGATCCAATAAGCTAGTATTTTCTATCTTCTATTGTCTAGAGTAGATGTAGTCCACAATACTAAGATGTTATATCTACCTCAGCTATCTTTTCCACAGGAGTGTGTAGATCTAGGAATTAGGAGACCTGGATTAAAGTAATGGCTCTGATGCTAACTGGCTGTGTGACCTGGGGTGTCACTTCAACTCTCTGGGCTTTATTTTCTCATGTTCAAAATAAGTTTGAACAAAATGCTGTCTAAGATCTTGAGACACCAGGTTTTCTTTTCCACATGTCTGAAACTGTTTACTATTAGGATCTCTTTTGGTTAGAAAGCGTTTCCTGAAGGAAATTATTTTTAGCGTCTTCTTGTTAACAGAGAGGAGAAGAAATATCCTTCAGGGACACACTAGCATCTCTCCTAAGGGCAGAAAGGGGTGTGTAACATCACCATGGGTGGAGGTGGTAAATTTTAGAGGCGTATGGAGAGGAGATAGACTGTGAAACAACATCCAAGTGTGAGTTTCCAGGGAGGGGTGGAGGGCCGGCCAGTCCAGGGGATGGCCAGGGTTGCGAGAGATGAGCGATGGTTTCAGGGATTCCGAGAGCACGGCATTGCTTGTGTGTTCTAGCCAGACGGGCCATACTGGGGCTTGGTGCCTGCCTGAGGACTATCAGGACAGCAGGAGTTAACCATTCTCTGTTCTCTCTGGACAAAAGTGCCAAGAGAAAGAGGCCTTGCCACCTGCAGACAGTCTGGTAACTGTAACCTTGAAATAGAGAGGTTTGTAACTGCAGGACCCCTCTGGAGAGACGGTCCCAAGCTTCACACACAACAAAGCCAGACCTGAGTGGTGTGGCTCAGGTGCCCACAGCAGAGGAAGTCGGTTTTCTGCCTCTGTCAATTGCCTTTTTAAAATGTTATTGGTGATTAAGAGAGAGGGAGGGAGGGAGGAAATAATTTCAGTTAAAACTGACAACTTGGCTTGAGGGAGTTATAATTTCCTTCCTGCTTCTTTCTTGGAGTACATGTGGTATAGATTCTGCTAGAACTTAGGAAAGTACTGGCAGGTTTGACCTGTTTTGTCTGCTATTTCAAATGTTCCTGCTTGGTTAAAATGATGGGTATGCTTTTGAAAGACCAAAATGAAAACTTTTTTTCTAATAGGAAAATTGTCTTAATAGCGAGAAGGTAAAAGAGAGCATGGGAGAATGGCAAAGAGTCTGTGTTAGTCTGTTTTCCATTGCTATAACAAAATACATGATGCTGGATAATATAGAGAGAAAGGGATTATTTCGCTCATAGTTTTGGAGGCTGAAGGTCCAAGGCTGGGCAGCCATGTCTGTTTGGTCTCTGGTGAGGGGTCCCCTTGGCTGTGTTATAACATGGAGAATGGCATTGTGGTGGGAGTGCATGTGAAGAGGAGAGATCACATGGAGACAGGAAGCCAGGACGACTCAGGGTCCAGGCTCACTCTTTTATAGCAACTTGCTCTGTGGAAACTAACTGGGGTCCCATGAGAACTACATTAATCCCTTCCGAGGGTGTGCCCCCAATGACCTAACTATCTCCCATTAGGTCCCGATTCTTAAAAGTTCCACCACCTCCCAACACTACCACACTGGAACCAAGCTTTAACATAGAACCTGTGGGGGCACACTCAGACCATGCCCAAACCATACAGAGCTCAGGTTGGCTTTGCCAATTTTACCCTTGGGTTTAAAGAGGTCCCTGTGGGTTGAATGTGTCCATGTTGGAACAGGACCTGCACAGTGTGCATGGATGGCCCCATTTAGTTCACCTTCTGTAACCCTTTGGAGTTATTTCTTCAACATGGCTTCTTCTCACTTCCATTTTCCTGTTGCTCTGAAGTCAACACCATGTCATCACATGGATGGGACCTAGCCGACCCTGGTTCCCATTAGGACAGTTCCATCTCCAGGAGAGTGATTAACTGATGCAGGCAGCTCAGGGGTCAAAGCTGCTCACACCCTCCCCACCCAGCTTCACTTACTCACATCCGCTGCCTGTCCCTGGACGTGGCTAGGCCTGCACGACTACCTGAGGCGTGGGAATGTGAAGAAACTTCTAGTCCCTTCTAGAAACTTCTAGAATTTCATTCTCTAATTCAGAATACCTGGTTGAGAAGATGAGACTGCCATCCTCTTGGATGAACATACTCCTTTTTTTTTCATGCAAAGGGACAAAGAGTACTGGTGGGGGGGACTCTGAGTGAGACTCAAGAGGGAGGTCCTGCCTCCTGGGTGGAAAGAGGCTTTCTCTAGCTTAACAATGTTGCAGTCTTTCAGGGTAGCAGAACTCCAGGAGAACAGGCTGTTCATATTTTGTGAAGAAGTGGGTCAAAAGTTAGTTTGCATATCAGTTCTTTGGGGCGATGAAATTTCCCAGGGAAATAATGCTAAAACTTGCTAAGTTTTCTCATATGGTTAGAGAGAGGATGAAATGAGGGAATATATAGGAAAAGCTTAGCACAAAGCTTGTCTTATAATAGGTGCCAGGTAGACTAGGAAAATGGGTGTTCAAAGATCCAGGAATGCTTTTGGGCAAAAAACAAACAAACAAGAATAAAAAATAAAATTCTACCTCTGAACTACACCCCTAGCCATTTTTATTTTTTATTTTGAAACAAGGTCTCACTAAGTTGCTGAGGCTGTCCTCGAACCAGTGATCCTTCTGTCTCAGCTCCCCAAGTACTGGGATTACAGATGCAACCACCTGGCTACTTCACTTACTCTTTATTGCAATATTTCCCAAGTTTACTGAAGAGCACCTATGTCCATTAAAAATTCTTGTTTAAAATGTAGATTCCTAGCTGGGTGCGGTAGCACAGTCCTGTAATCCCAGTACTTGGGAGGCTGAGACAGGAGGATCCCAGGTCGAGGTCAACCTCAGCAATTTATCAAGACACTCAGCAACTTAGCAAGACCCTGTTTCAAAATAAAAAAATATGAATAAATAAAGAAATAAATAGGGCTGGGGGTATAGCTCAAGGGTAGAACACCTCTGGGTTTAATTCCTAGGATAAATAAATAATAGATAGATAGATAGATAGATAGATAGATAGATAGATAAATGTAGACTCCTAGCCTTTATCCTGGACTTACTGGACCAAAATATCTGAGGCTAGGGCCCAGAAACCTGCATTTTTGACAAGCTCTTTAAGTAATTCTGATACACAGAAAATTTGGGAAACTGCCGCATTTGTTCATAACTGGGAATGATTTCTGCCACTCAGGAGACATTGGCAGTACCTGGAAACATTTTTGGCTACCATAAATGGGAGGGGAGGGGCATCCTACTGACCTCTAGTGGTTGGAGGCCAAGGATGTAGCTAAACATGCACTGGGTGGCTCCCATAACAAAGACTTAAGAGGCCCAACAGGTCTAGGGTGCTGAGGCCAAGGAGCCCTGCATCAGCGGTATGAATTGCATCCTGATGTGGGTCAGGCAGGAATCTTGAATGGAAGAATCAACAACCAACCAATGATACCTGTGAGCCTAACCTACGTGACTTCGAATTTTCTCCATTTTTTTTTTTTTTGTAGTTCTGGGGATTGAACCCAGGGGCATTCTACCTCCAGGCTACACCCCCAGTCCTATTTTTTATTCTTTATTTTGAAACAGGGTCTAAGTTGCCGAGGCCTCACTAAGTAACTGAGGCTGGCTGCGAACCCGGATCCTCCTGTCTCAGCTTCCCAAGTACTGGGATTACAAGCCTGTGCCACCACGCCCGACTTCCATTTTTTTCTTTTTCCTCTTTTAAATGCATGTATTTGCTGTGTTATAGGTTGCCATCCTGCTTTCTACCCAACAATACTCCTATGGCTTCCACCTCAAGATCTCCAGCAATGGTGATGGGGATGGGGCAAAGGAGCCCTGCATTGCTGACCTGCTTGTAAATCAAGTATGTCCACATTAGCAGCAGTGCACTCTGGGCTAGATGGTACTCACAGGCTAGTGCGGACTCCTAATCATGGCACCCTACCATCGTTATTCCTTCACATCAACATGGAAGTGTGTTAGGAATTTTAAAGCAACTAACTCACAGGTAAATTTTAAGAACAGAGCCTGTCTCAGGGTTGGAAACTTCCTCTAGTGACGGGGGAAGGTGTGCCCTAAAGCGAGGGACTTGAGGGAAAAGACTGTGCTCTAAGGACCACCCCAGAAATGTTTTCCCCTCAGGATCATTAGGTAATAATTTATATGAATCATTTATTGGGAAATGGTGAAATGCATAATTCAAACTTAATTTTTTTAACCTACTGAAATTCTAGGTGCTTGAAAGGCTATTGCCCCTCCCCCTCCTCTCTCTGCACAGTTCCTTTATTCCTGTTGTCAGAACTCATCTGGTACATTATGCCACACGTTTCTGTTTCCTGGTGAGTTAACCCGCGCAAGGTCCCAGGGCTCACCGGCAGCATAGCAAGGACTAAAGGTCTCTTGACTCCTAGACCAGTGCTCTTTCCACTGCATGGTGGGAATAAGACACAATTCTTGCATGAGAATGTTACAAGTAGGAAAGGAGAGCAAAGTTGTCTACACAGATTACTGTAATATACAGCAGGTTGTATATTAAATAAATAGATTCCTTTGACCAGGGTGTCAAAGGAAAACGCTGTGACAGCTCTCCGTTTGAGATGCTTAGGGATTTCATGAAGGAGGAAGCATCTTAAATGAGTCCTGAGGAATGGGTAGTTTCCACAGGCAGAGATGGAGGAGAGCATTCTAGAAAAGGAATGCCAGGTGTGAAGGCATGGAGGTGTGGGGGTGGAGAATGCATTTGGGGAATAACAATTTAGCGTGTTTGGACAGTGCATGAGGCGTAGGTAGGAGATCAGAGGGGAGATAAGAGGGATTCATGCTAAAACAGTTGTGTAGGGTCTGAAAATTTGGGTTTCCAACAAAAAGCCATCACAGATTTTTAAATTTTTTTCTTTTTTTTCTTTTGTACTGAGAATTGAACCCAGGGGCATTCTACCTCCAAGCTACACTCCAAGCCCATTTTTACTTTTTTTTTTTTATTTCAAAACAGGGTCTCGCTATGTTGCTAAGGCTGGCCTCAAACCTGTGATCCACCTGTCTCAGCCTCCCAAGTACTGGGATTACAGGTGTGTGCCACCACCCCTGGTTTGATTTTTTTTTTCCTACTAAACTTAACATCTTGCCCTTAAGGAGTAGGCAGCATTTAATGAATACTGTTGTATTTACTCTCAAAACAGATTCTATTCAAGGAAAATGATATATAGAGAGTGTCTCAAGGCAACCAAGAAAACAAAACATAGCTAGGAATACAACAGCTACCCTGACTGCTGGTGCAGAATTCCACACAGGACCCAGTATTCAGGAGGTGAAACCGAATTACCACCAGAAGTGTCTCTCTGGGGATATAGGTTTAAATTTAGAAATTCATCCAGGGCCTTTCCTGTACAAGGAAAGGCAAAAGCATTGAGCTTCAAGTTCCCCTCACTCTTAGCATTTATATTAGCTGAAGACTAAGTGAAGACACCTTGGTTTTTGCTTTTCTTGATAATAACCTGCTTCTTCTGGGATACGCTTATTTTTTAAAATCTCTGTAGCATTTGTTACAAAGGCAGGTGTAATTTGTTTTCAATAGTTTTTGTTTGTCAGTTAGGGAAAACACCTATCTTTCTTAGGTGTGATGACATAATGATTAGAAATACACTCTAGCAGCAGGGCGTGGTGGCGCACGCTTGTAATCCCAGTACTTTGGGAGGCGGAGACCGGAGGATCCGGGTTCACGGCCAGCCTCAGTGCTCTCTCTCTCTCTCTCTCCCTTGTCTCTCTCTACCTAGTGAGGCCCTCCGCAACTTTGTGAGACCCGGTTTCAAAGTAAAGTATAAAAAATAGGGCCGGGGGCGTAGCACGGAGGTAGAACGCCCCTGCGTTCAATCCCCGGTACCACAAAAAAAAAAAAAAAGAAAGAAATACACTCTAGCAAAACCCAACTTAGTTTACATATCTATGGGCCAAACACTGTGATACTTTACCTGATCAAATGGGTAGAGTTTAACCCTTATCTACCCTGTGCTCCTGGGGACCCAAAGGCCTCCAGGCTCCTGGTGAATTAAGTTGCTCTGTTATTTGTATTTTTCAAGAATAGAAGAGTCAGGGTTACAAGGCCATGCAGTAAGGAGTAATTTTTCTTGCTCTTTTCATCTAAGCTGATTTTTTATTATTATATTTTCTGACATGTCCGGGGGAAACTGTAAGCAACAGGAAGGTAATAAGTGAAAAGTTCCTTTTCTGGGTTATTGACCCCACTAGCAGTTTGATTTCTATTTGTTCACCTCCCCGCTATGCATTGTGTATTTACACACACACTCCAACATAACTGTGGACACAGACGCAGAGTCTCCTGTATGTGCCGTCCCTCACTACCTGTCTTTCTCTGTGGTTGGTAGATTAGGTCAGTCAGTATCTGCTAACCCTACAGTGGCACCATAGTGTCCTGGGGAGTGGTACACCCTTCTAGTTGTTTCTCTATTTAGAGACCTGGGGTGCCAGAGGACCCTGACCAGAAGCCAATCTGTTACGCTAATTTTTCTTTTGATTTCTGAAATGAAATTTTCTGGCCAAATGAAGAGGCACTCGAAAATAAAAATATCTTAGAAGTACTAAACGTTGGGAATAAATGCCTAAGACTTTTCAGATTAGTTCTAGTCACACACTCCCACCCCCAAGTTCCCCAGCATATCCATCATGGCCAGCTCATGAGAGCCACCACAGACCTGTGTACATTATTTGAACTCTTAGGACCCAAATTATATCAATATCTCTTCTTAACCTCTTCAAACACAGAAGAGAATGTTGAAAAACATGTCAACCCATCTGAAATAGCTATAAGCTGTTTGTTTAAAAACAAAGAAACCTTTATTCAATGCCAAATCTTAAATTCTTTATCTTTTATGATAAGCAGCAGTAAGTTGGAAGCCCTGTGACAGTGAAGGCAAGCCTGTGAGGACCGCATCACTGTGTCTGGTCCAGTGATAGGGACATTTTGGGGAGGCAGTGTTCTGAATGTCCTGCCCAGTGAGCAAAAAAGATGATAAATGAAGAGGGGGACAGAGCCATCGTGTAATATGTAGTCTTTTGTGTCTGGCTCTTTTTGATGAGCATGTTTTCAAGGTTCATTGTCAATATTAAATTGTCAATATTAAACAAATGAAAGAGATTCAGGCTTGGAATGTGTGATGGATTTCCAAATCCCCTTTCAGAAAAATGTAAGAATCAGATTTCCTAACTAGGCTATGGCCCATGAAAGGGAAAGGAAGAGGAGGAGGAGAGGAAAGGGGGAGGGAAGAGGAGTGGGAGAAGGAGGAGGAAGGCTGAGGCAAGACGTGGGCATTGCCCTGGGAGGCCACCGGCCCTGGCACAGAGTGAGTATTGATCCTGCGAGCCTCCAGGAAGCATAATTGCCTACTCATGGGTGACATATTTATTTATGAGTTATATACCCTGGCAATTTCCAGAAAGGTTCGTGGTGGCTCACCTGCTAGTGAGGTAATGCTTCCTGCACACTGAGCTGCTCTGGGAATGTGGAAGAGCAGGGGCTGTGAGTCATCTCCTGACTGAGTGAAGAGGGGCCACTTCTTCTGAATAAGAAGTCCACAGATGTTGCCAATACTCACGGCAGGGCCGGATGGAGTCAGCTCACCACATTGGCCTCACAAGGCAATCGATGAGCTTCTCAGATCATTGAAGCTTTTTCCTTTAGAAGTCACTCTTTCAAACTTAAAATATTTTATATAGAAACCTGTGTATGATGATGATGATATGCTTCTTTCTCCTCATAGATAGTTGATACTATCTATGTTAGTTGAAAATGACATATTTTTCTAGATCTATGGCTTATATTTCAGTGACAGTTTTATCAAGCTATAATTCACATTCCATAAAATTCACTTTTTTTTTGGTGTTACTGGGGATTGAACCCAGGGGCATTCTACCTCTGAGCTACACTCCCAGCCCTTTTTATTTTTTGCTTGGAAACAGAGTCTCTCTAGGCTGTTGAGAGTCTCGCTATGTTGCTGAGACTGGTCTTGAACCTTAGATCCTCTTGTTTCAGCTTCTCGAGGACTAGAATTACAGGCATGCACCACCATATCTGGCTAAAATTCACCTTTAAGTGTACGATTCTATGTTTTGTTTTGTTTTGTTTTGTTTTTGCGGTACTGGGGATTGAACCCAGGGGCGTTCTACCTCCGCGCTACACCCCCGGCCCTATTTTTTTATGCTTTATTTTGAAACCGGGTCTCACTAGGTAGAGAGAGAGAGAGACAGGGAAGAGAGAGAGAGAGCGAGCTGAGGCTGGCCGCGAACCTGGATCCTCCGGTCTCTGCCTCCCAAAGTACTGGGATTACAAGCGTGCGCCACCACGCCCGGCTTCTATGGGTTTTTTTAAATATGATCACAGAATTGGGCAGCCATCACCACCATCTAGTGTTAGGATACGTTCCTTACTCCAGATGGGTACTTTTATATCCATTAGTACACACTTTTGATTCCCTTCCCTCCCGGCCACCCCTAATCTACTTTCTGTTTCTGTGGATTTGCTCTTTTAGCTGTTCCATAGAAATAGAATCGTGTAATATGTAGTCTTTTGTGTCTGGGTCTTTTTGATGAGCATGTTTTCAAGGTTCATACTTTCTTTTTCTTTTTATTTTTTAATGTTTGTGATACTGGGGTTTGAACTCAAGGGTGCTGTGCCACTGAGCTACATCCCTAGCCCTATTTTTTTGTTGCTGTGGTACTGGATATTGAACCCTGGGGCATTCTACCTCTGAGCTACACCCCCAGCCCTATATTTTATTCTTTATTTTGAAACAGGGTCTCACTAAGTTGCGGAGGGCCTCACTAAATAACTGAGGCTGGCCGCAAACCTGCGATCCTCCTGTCTCAGCCTCTCAAGTACTGGGATTACAAGCATGTGCCACCACACCAGCCTCCCCAGCCCTATTTTTAATTTTTTTTTTTGGTTTTTATTTGGTGCATTGTAATTTTACATCTATTGGAGTGCATAGTGTCAGAAAAATACATGCACACAATTCTCATTGCCCTCCCCACTGGGTCCCCCCCTCACCCCACAAATCTTTGAGATTGGAATTGGTAGTTTTGTATACATTCATGGCAGTATTTCTACTATTGCATTCTTTATGACTTTATAATCTCCCTCAGTCATTCCCCTGGATTCTCTGCTCATCTATCTAATGTTGCCCTTATTTCTGAATATTTCTCTATCAAGATTCTACAGAGAGATCCTACAGAATGGGAAAATGTCTTCACTACCTACCCATCTGACAAAGGTCTATCTCTAGAATATATAAAGAGCTTAAAAAGCTTAACACTAAAAAAAAATAACCCAATTAAAAAATGGGCAACTGAACTGAATAGACACTTTTCAAAAGAAGAAATACAAATGGCCAATAAATATATAAAAAAATGCTCATCATGTTTAAAAGCAATCAGGGAAATGTAAATCAAAACTACACTGAGATGCCATCTCACTCCAGTTAGGATGGCACTCGTCAAGAACCCAGCCCTGCTTAAATTTTATTTTGAGACAGGGTCTGGCTAAGTTGCCCAGGCTAGGCTCAAACCTGTGATCCTCCTGCCTCAGCCTCCCAGGTAATGGGATTACACCAAGGTTCATTCTTACTGTAGCATCTTTCAGCATTTCATTTCTTTTTCTTGCTGAATAGTGTCTCATTGACTAGATGCACCACATTTTGTTTATCCATTCACCAACTGATGAACCTTTGCGTTAGTTTCACATCTGGGCTATTCTGAATAATACTTCAATGAACAAAATGTGTAAATTTTTGTGTGGACATGTGCTTTCAACTCTCTTAGGTATACCTAGGAATGGATACTGATTGGAATTCAACTTCCTCTTTTGTTTTGTTTCTGGTGGAAGTAGCATCTTTGTTTTCACAGTCGTGATGCTCGGTTAGGACCAGGCAGGTCTGCAGGAGTGAATGGGTGAGTTGCCTCCTAAATTATTATTATTATTGGTGTGTGTGTGTGTGTGTGTGTGTGTGTGTGTGTGTGTGTGTTTTGCTAGAGATTGAACCACCAAGCCACACCCCAGCCCTATTTTTATATGGAAGCAGAGTCTCACTAAGTTGCTGAGAGCCTTGCTAAGTTGCTAAGGCTGGCTTTGAGATCCTCGTGTCTCAGCCTCCCAAGTACTGGGATTACAGGTGTGTGCTACCATGCCTGATGCCCCTGAATTCTGGATACTCCAAAGGGCTGAGATTTTTGAGTTGATATAGCTATATTTTTTGCAATTTTTCATATTTCTTCTGTGCAGTCAGCTGTCAGTTTCGCTTTTGACAGTGAGTCTGTCTGTAGGAGAACCCAGCATTTCAACTTGGGCTTATCTCCTCTGGAGAGGACAATGTGTTACAACGGCGGTCAGTATCCACCCTAGGTATACCTAAATAAAGAATAAATAGGGGAAAGCCGGGCGTGGTGGCGTACGCTTGTAATCCCAGTACTTGGGAGGCGGAGACTGGAGGATCCGTGTTCGAGGCCAGCCTCAGCTACTTAGTGAGGCCCTCTGTAACTTCGTGAGACCCTGTTTCAAAATAAAGACTAAAAAATAGGGCTGGGGGTGTAGCTCGGAGGTAGAATGCCCCTGGGCTCAATCCCCGGTACCACACACAAAAAAAAGAATAAATGGGGGAGAGGGGACTGAGATGTAGCTCAGTGGTAAGGAGCTTGCCTAGTATGCAACATGCCCTGAGGTGGACTCCCCAGTACCTGAAA
Organism: Glis glis; assembly: GCA_004027185.1. Lineage (NCBI taxonomy): Eukaryota > Metazoa > Chordata > Mammalia > Rodentia > Gliridae > Glis > Glis glis. The sequence continues at coordinate 19,381 of PVJS01004012.1, forward strand.
AGGAGTGAATGGGCTCTAAGTTAAGGACTGAGGTGCGCTCCTAAGGCGAAACACACAAGCAGAAGCATTAGCATTGACTCAGTGGTGTCTTTAAATGTCTTTGGGAGCATCCTTTTGTATTCTCTGCCATACTGAGGACATTTCATCCTAAGACTTTCAGTTAAGGTGTTATTGTTACCTACTTTATCTTATGGAAAACTGTATAGAGGTTCTTCAAAGAATTAAAAATAGAACTACTATATGACCCAGCAATCTTTCTGCTGAATATATACCCAGGGGAAATGAAATCAGCACCTCATAATGATATGTGCACCCCGTGCTCACTGCAGCTTTAGTCACAGTAACCAAGATAAGGAAACATTTGACCTGTCCATGGATGGATGGATGGATGGAGAAATTACAGTATATATACACAACGGAATATTATTCAGCCTTAAAAGAGGAGATCCTACCACTTGTGACAACACGAATGAGCTTAGAGGACATTATACTAATGAAATAAGCCAGGCACAGAAAGAAAAATACTGTCTGGCCTCACTTATATGTGGAATCTAAAAAAGTTGACTATCTAGAAGTGAGAGTAGAACACTGCTTACAGAGGTGGGGAAGGGAAGGAAATCGGGAGGTATGCTAGGGGGACAAGCTCGCAGTTAAGTAGGATGACTAGGCCTAGAGATGGAACATGTAGTATGAGGGCTAAAGTTCATAAAGTTGTATTATATATTGAAAATTTGTTACAGGAATGGATTTTGTGTACTCTTATCACACACACACATGTGCACACATACACACACACACACACACACACACACACACACACATGATTGTTAAAAAAGGATAGTTTTGGGTAATGGTTGAGTTTTCCATCTTAGTTCTCCAGTGGGAGGATCAGAGGACTTTCTGGAAGCTATGGGGTTTTAGAAGAATGTTAAAGGAAATGATGCTCTTAATAGACCCACTTCAGGTACTATGGGAATGATGACAGAGCCAGCATGGTGTCACTTTCTCTTCTCTTCTCAGTTCCCGTTGTTGTTCTCATGGATGCCATTGGTCAGGGGCACTCAGGGCAGTGGTTGGAGGTTCAGCGTGTGGTCCGTGGCTGGGGAAGGAAACAAGCTACTTGACTTTCATGAGAATCTCAAACCTGAAGTAGACTCCTCATTATCAGCTATAGCCATCCAACCTCTCCCTGCTCCTGGACTCTCACCTGAGCATCCCTATCTTTTTGATTACTTACATTGAATTATATATCCTTCTAGAATGTTTTTTTTTGAGGTACCGGGGATTGAACCCAGAGGCGTTCTACCTCTGCGCTACACCCCCCGCCCTATTTTTAATACTTTATTTTGAAACCGGGTCTCACGAAGTTGCGGAGGGCCTCACTAAGTAGAGGGAGAGAGATAGAGAGAGAGAGAGAGCGAGCTGAGGCTGGCTGCGAACCCGGATCCTCCGGTCTCTGCCTCCCAAAGTACTGGGATTACAAGCGTGCGCCACAACGCCCGGCTTAGAATGTTATTTTTTAATGTCATAACTAATAGTGCTAATAATCTGCCAAAAATTGCTAATTGTTGCTGAGACTCAGGCCACCTCTTCATAGCTCAGCTCATGATGACTTTGTGATGTAACGCTGAAGCAACACCAGGTTGCTGAAGTCATGGGATCGTGCTGCTGTTCAGTTTAATAGCATTTCTGCTTATACAAACTTGGGCTCAGCCCTGGTTATTTATAAGAATACTTAAGATTATCCAAAAGGTATCCGGACATAGGAAAAGGGGAAATGTTACTTCCCACTTTGAAAGTTAATTGATGTGGGCACTTGGGAGAATTTGACTCATTATTAAAATAGCTTATTTGAATCAGGTCTCCCAGTACTCGGGAGGCCGAGACAGGAGGATTGCAGGTTCAAGACAGTCTCAGCAACTTAGCAAGACCCTGTTTCTAAATAAAAATTTAAAAAAAGGGGTGGGAGTATAGCTTGGGGGTAGAATGCCCCTGGGTTCAATCTCTAGTAGCAAAAAAAGAAAGAAAGAAAAAAGAAAACAAATATAACAACAGATGACTTAATAGTTGGGCTGCAATTGAGCAAAGATGTATTGTTGGCTGCTGCTTTTTGAGAGAAATCATAAAAGCTGAACACCAGTATGGCGTCATTCAGCAGTTTGTCACCATGTGGGAGACTGACTAATGTGAGTCATATTTTCACCATAATGAACTCTGACCATTCATGTAGGAATTGAGGGCTGTGATTTGGAGGGAAGATGGTATGAATGAGGTACTTTGGCCACCATGGCCTCCAGACATGACCATGCACTGGGCCTGGTGACATCCTACAGGACTGGGAAGATTGAAGCCACCATCATACTGATGCTCCTCCTGGGAACATCATGTTTGACTAAACATGGCAACCGATGACACATATTTTGGCTTTTTCCAATTGGCCTTTTTCTGTGAAGCTTGATTAAATGGTAGCCACAGATTTTAACAGTAAATAATTTAGCACTATATAAATATATATTTTTCTATCCAAGATTTCACTTTTTTTGTGTGTGTGTGGTAGTGGTGGGGATTGAATCGGGGGTACTCTACCTCTGAGCTACACCCCTAGCCTTTTTAAATTTTTGTTTTGAAACAGGGTCTTGCTAGGTTGCTGAGGGTCTTGCTACATTACTGAAGCTGTCCTGGAACCTATGATCCTCCTGTCTCAGCTTCCCAAGTACTGGATTATAGGCATATAATACCACACCCAGTGATTTCATATTGTTTACTAAAGGCAGGGTTTAATATGATACACAGGGGCAAGAGCAAAAACTTAAGGATATTTGAGTCTCTGAAGGGAAATGGGTGCAGACACTTCCAGATAGAGAAAGGGAGATGGAAGAGGGAGTTTGAGGGAGCTGCTAACACTGGTCTACCTTGTGGTAGTACTTACAAATGCTCTAATTTGTGAGTGCACAAATCAAATACTCTAGGTCCTGGGTACTCATGGCTGAGTGAGATTTGTGTGATTAGGGAATGTAGGGTACAATCATTTAATTTTTTTGAGGCACCCAGAATTGAGAAATAAGGTTACAACAAAAGATCTTCCATTTTAAGTGGATCGTGGGTTATCAGGAGGGATCTCACACACACACTGTCACTATTAGGTTAGATTACATTTCTAACTTAATTAGATAAGAATACAAAATAGAATTGGTAGGTCATTCACTAAGCCTTGGGAGTGATTCACTAAGCTATGGCATTGCCTTGGCTATAGCAGAAACCACACTAGGCTACACCCAACAAGATGGTGGACACATTGGGCTATTGAGGCCATAGCCAGGGCTCTGCCCCATTTTCTTGAGCACACACCTAGAGTACCCCTATTAGCATCTGCCTCTAGGCCCATCTCTCTACTGCTCTGCAATGGGAGGTGCAGGGCTGATGCCCCTTGGTGTCTCTGCCTGGGAGCCTTAGAGTACCAGACGGTCTCCCAATGGCAGGCCTGAGGATCTCATTGGCTATCTGAGCAGCAATGGTGCTGGCTTTTTGCCTAACCTTTCACAGCAAAGGACATCCAGCAAGACTCTCCTGGGAGACAGATTAACTTCTGTGAGTCACTACTTTTCCATCTCATTTATGATTCATGACCTAGACTGTATTTTTAGCTTTTATTTATTTGGGTCTGAGAAGTGGGTTGGGCGGAAGCGTAGTTTAGAAACCCAAGGAACAATGAGATATTGCCATCTCACTTTAGGTAGGGTTGCCTGAAATTAGGTTATAATACTTAGATGCTCAGCAAACCTGAGAGCCTACTACATGCCACATACTCTGCCAGACTCTACAGGATGTAAATGAGATTCAGCTTCTGCCCTCAAAGAGCTCATCGAACTGTACAAACAGATGGATGGTCAACTGGATAATTAATGTAATGCAACACCTGCCCATACTCCCAACCATATCTCTGGACTTGAGACATAGTGAAGTATTTGGAGTTTCGGGAGCACGCCTTACTCTTGCCCATACCTCTTGCCCACTGCCTGGGAATCCCTCTCCCATCCTCTTCTTGTGTATTCTTCATGACTCACCCTACTTCTTATTTCTCTGACAAATCTCATCTGATTCCCCGAGGCTGGCCTGGAGCCCCTCCTACATACTCCTGTAGCCCCTTGCATCATGCTGCTATCACACCCCTATATCACACCCCTGCTCTTACCAAGGTCCCTTCACAGTAGTTGAGGCTTACTCATAGCTCCCCAAACTAAGCAGGTGGGACAGAAGACAACTGGGAAGAACAACATTGTCATCCCAACGTAGTAACTACCATCTGCTGAGTCCTTTCTATATGCCAGAAACTATGCTTAGCACCGCACTTGTCTTACCTCATTGGATTCTCACAATAAACCTGTGAAACATCAATTATTGTGTTATGGTTAGGTATAGAATATCCCCTGAATAGCTCATGTATTAATGTTCAGAGTTGATATAATTAAGTCATGAGGGTTGTAATCTCATCTGTAAAGAAATCCATTGTAATGGATTTGCTGGGTGGTAACCTAGGCAGGTGGGTTGTGGCTGGAGAAGGTGGGTCCCTGGGGATGTGGCCTTAGGGACAGTGCTTTTGTCTTTGAATCCCCTTGCTTGTTTGCTCTCCTACTTCCAGCCTCTTAGAGGTGAGAGCAAAGCCTTTCTCTCTCTCTCTCTCCCCCCACTTCCTGCCACCCTTCCCTGAGCTCTGCAGACCTGGCCTGAAATGGACTTAACCCTGAAATCTCCAAAAACGGTGAGCAAATAAATCATCCTTCCTCTAAATTGTGTGGTCAGTTGTTTTGGATTATAGCAGTGAGAATGCTGACCAAGATATATTGTTTCTATTTTATATGTGAGGAAACCAAGGCTTTGAGAATTAAAGTTAGTTGTCCAAGGGTTCACAGTCCATGCAAAGCTGAGATTCATACTCAGGCCCAGCTGACTTTCAAAGACTGGATTCTATGCTGTATTCCTTCTCCCATTTCATGGTTACCATGTGAGTCAGGATAGGCTGGATCATTCTGCATTAACAGGTAATCCCAACATCTCAATGGTTCTTGCTCATGCCATGTGTCCCTAGCACATTATCTGGGAGCTCTGCTCTGTGTAACTCTTACTCAGCCACCTGGGTGAGGGCAGCTTCCCAACTGCAAGAGAACAGAGACAGGACAAATCTCTCCCTCAGTGATGTCATTGGCCAAATGAGGAGCCTCATCCAACTTCAAAGAGGCTAGAGAAGTGCACTCCTACTATGTACAGGGATGGTGAGAAGTTGGAAATATTTGTGGATTGGCACTTATGACTCCTACCTATACAAAAAAAAGGGTAAAAAAGGAGTGGGGGAAATAGAATAATGAAAATAAGCTGGGCATGGTGGCACACGTCTGTGATCCTAGTACTTGGGAGGCTGAGACAGGAGGATCACAGGTTCGAGGACAGACTCAGCAATGAAACTAGACTCTCAGCAACCTAGTGTGACCCTGTTTCAAAAACAAAAAATAAAAAGGGCTGGGAGTATAGCTTAGAGTATATGGCCCTAGGTTCAATCCTCGGGAACACACGAAAAGAAAGCAAAGAAAAGAAAAGAAAAGGAAAGAAAAATGAAAATAAGAGGATCAAGTGTTCAGAGCAATGAGAGCCTTCCAGGGAATAAGAAAGAAAACGCTTGCCTTTTTAACCAGAGGTCTCTGGTTAAATGGCTGCTGGGATCAATTATTCAGCTGCTCTTCCTGTAAATAGCACTGTTAAGGCTTCTCCTCTTCTGAATATATTAATGCTTTGACACAGCTTGGGATTTCCCTGGGTCCATCAGGAGAGGGTAGTCAATTGCTATCACAAAAGCAACTTAATCTGAGTAGGGCAAGCTTTTGTAAGCCAGTGTTTCAACTCTCATTTTCATTATGAGGAAGCAGTCCCGCTGGGATGGAGACTTTCCCCAAGAACAATAGAGAGTAGCATTCTTGGTCTCTGGAGGATTAGGCCTACCCACTGATAAAAACCTCTTAAAGTTTGCTTAGGAGGCTTAGACATAGTGCCAACATTTGCTTCTCTCACAGACTTGGGTTAAGGCTATTAGTTGCAACTTTTGAATCTCAATGACAACATTAAAACTGAATATAAGATACCAGGCCCTGGGGATTTTCTGCAAAAGAACACAGTGAGAATATTTTGGTGAGGGAGAATTCACCTTTGTATGGTGCAGTTCCTGCTTTCTTGGAACACAAACGGTGATTGACATGATGTGGAACTGAAGACAATATTTGCTGCCTTAGATAGTTGTCTTAGTCCACTTTCTGTTATTAGAAAAGAATCCTTGCGACTGGCTCATTTATAAAGAATAGAATTTGAAGCTGGGTGTGGTGGCCCATGGCTGTAATCCTAGTATTAAGGAGGTTGAGACAGGAGGACAGCCTCAGCAAATAGCAAGACCCCCAGCGACTTAGCAAGACCCTGTTTCAAAATAAAAAATAAGGCCGGGCGTGGTGGCGCATGCTTGTAATCCCAGTACTTGGGAGGCGGAGACCAAAGGATCCGGGTTCGTGGCCAGCCTCAGCTACTTAGTGAGGCCCTCCGCAACTTCATGAGACCCGGTTTCAAAATAAAGTATATAAAAAAAATAGGGCCGGGGGTGTAGCTCGGAGGTAAAACGCCCCTGGGTTCAATCCCCGGTACTGCAAAAAAATAAAATAAAATAAAATAATAAAATAAAATAGGATTGGGGGTATAGCTCAGAGGTAGAATGCCCCTGGGTTCAACCCCCAGTACAAATAAATAAGTAAGTAAGTAAGTAAGTAAATAAATAAATAAATAAATAAATAAATGAAATAGAATTGTATTTGGCTTACGGTTCTGGAGTCTGGGAAGTCCAAGAGCATGGGACCAGCATCTCATCAGCATATGGGGAGAACCTTCTCACTGCATCCTAACATGTCACAGGGCACCACACGGTGAGACAAAGCAGGGCTGCTGATGTGGGTCTCTGCTTCTCTTCTTATAAAGTATTAGTGAATACTATCATGGGTCCCCACCCTCATGACTTCATCTAATCCTAATTACCTTCTAAAGCCCTACTTCCAAATACATTAGCATACAAACTTGAATATTAAGTTTCCAACACATGAACTTTTGGGGAACACACTCAAAGATAGCCATGGAGGATGCACGGCTTTCTTTAAGGTATCCTATAAATTATTATAGAATATGAAAATACTCATTGCCTTTAGTGGATGGGTGGCCTGACCTACTCTTCTTTCTCTTCATGATTATCTATCTATCTATCTATCTAATCTATCAGGATTTTGATGGCTAGGTAGAGGAGAAACACAATGCACTGTTTTTAATGAGTAATTAAAGTAATTAATTAAATTTAATGCAGTTTCTTTAAACCAGAAGTTTTCAGGTTCCTGAATCTATTTTAATTTTCAATATCTCTACAAGCTGGGTGTGGTGGCACATGCCTGTAATCCCAGTACTTGGGAGGCTGAGACAGGAGGATTGGAGGTTCGAGGCCAGCCTCAGCAACCTAGTGAGACCCTGTTTCAAAAAAAAACAAGAAAATGAAAAGGGATAAAGGGATGGGGGTGTGGCTCGGAGGTAGAGTGCCCTTGAGTTCAATCCCCAGTACCATAATATATATATATAATATTTTATATATATAATGTCTTATATATATAATCTCCAGACTATACCCATTGTAGCACATGGGGCACTTCAGGAGGGTAACCATCATGGGGTAACTTCTCCTACCTGACCCCGATACCCTGGGAGAATTGCTGTCAGCCGATGCCTGATGGATAGAATGAAACACTCTTGAGTTTTAGTCAGTGCCCCAAATGATTGTGTCCTAGCTTGTATTTTTTCATAGACGCAGGGCTTGGAGTCTCCCCTACATGATAAAGTTCTTCAGGGAAGGGAGATGACATGGAATCGAGCAGCTTGAAGCATCGGAAGCTGGGTTCTTCTCCATTAACCATCCCCGTGACCCTTGTGCAGAGAGCTGAACCTGTGAGGACCCATTTCCCATCTGTGAGAGGGATTACCTGCCTCTCTGGGTCTTGTCCTAGGTCTACTGTGGGGTCAAATGAAATGACACTCATGAGACTGGAGAGAATGCACATCTCTGTCTATGCAAAAAAAAAAAATGTAATTGCCTAGGATGACTTTTCTGGCCATGTCTGGCTGCAGAAAGAGCCTCTGTGGCTTCAAACTCCTGGGTGCACAGTTATTCCCAGGAGAGGTCAGAGTCCTCCCTCTCAGTGTGGTTTTGGCCACAGAGATGACCTCGAGTTGACTGGCTTTGTCTGTGCCCACATCTGTAGGCAGAGACGAAACCTCTGTCAAGGCGAAGGAATCCCATGTGCGAGCAGTTTTCAATGGGAGTGGGACTGTTGGAATGAGACGCTGCATAGCTGCTCACGGGTACACATGCCTGTCATCCTTTCCTTGCCCACGGCGACCAGCACTTTCCTTCAGATGAATTAGAAGGTTTCTTTGGACCATCGTAGGCAGCCCATTTTCCCGTATATGACAAGGTCACAAAAGGGTCAGCCAGACTAAGTTCTTTGTTGTGTATCTGGGCCTTTGCTACTACCGAAGACATTTATTTTCAGGATCCTGGGTTGCTCAAAGAGAAACCTTAATTTCAAGATCAACTTAAAACTTTCCTTATTTAATTCCAAAAATCCCCAGGAAATCATACTTCAGGTACTGTTAGCTCTGCTTACTTTAGGAGGACTAGGCATGGAATCCTAGAGACTGGAGGTAACAGGCTGCCTCAATCCATTGCAGGTCAAGGAGTCTAGTTGGTGGGGAAAGGACATGGAAGGAGAGGGTTGGGCCAAGAGAGACAGACCTTGCCACTTTAAAGTCCTGTCTTTTGTTGGGGGCAGGAGCCCTAGAAAGGGAAATCTCCCTTTTGGATAAACAAGCAGGGCACATGACTTACTTCTAGAAGGCCCATCTTCGTAAGCACTAAGCACTTAGAGGGCTGAAATTCCCTAGTTGCCAAATCCCTGATTGGGAATGAATGAATAAATCTAGATTTTCAGGCTTCCAAACCTGGAGTGGAAGGAGGAGCTTTAATCTAATGTTTGGATTTTATTTATTTTTCTTTTTTGCGGTACCGGGGATTGAACCCAGGGGCATTCTACCTCCGAGCTACACCCCTGGCCCTTTTTTCTATCCTTTATTTTGAAACCGGGTCTCACGAAGTTGCGGAGGGCCTCACTAAGTAGCTGAGGCTGGCCACGAACCCAGATCCTCCGGTCTCCGCCTCCCAAGTACTGGGATTACAAGCGTGCGCCACCAAGCCCGGCTGATGTTTGGATTTAAAAAAATATAGCTGGGCATGTTGGCACATGCCTGTAATCCAAGCGCTTGGGAAGCTAAAACAGGAGGATTGCAAGTTCGAGACCAGCCTTGGCAATTTAGCAAGATGCTGTTTCAAAAAGGAAATAAAAGCCGGGCGTGGTGGCGCACGCTTGTAATCCCACTACTTGGGAGTCTGAGACCGGAGGATCCGGGTTCGCAGCCAGCCTCAGCTACTTAGTGTGGCCCTCCACAACTTAGTGAGACCCTGTTCAAAATAAAGAATAAAAAATAGGGCCGGGGGTGTAGCTCGGCGGTAGGATGCCCCTGAGTTCAATTCCCAGTACTGAAAAAAAAAAAAGTAAATAAAGCTGGGCGTGGTGGCACACGCCTGTTATCCCAGTACTTGGGAGGCTGAGCCAGGAGGATCACAGATTTGAGATTGGCTAAATCATTTTAACGAGACTCTCAGCAACCCAGCAAGACCCTGTTTCAAAACAAAAAATAAAGAAGGGCTGGGGTTGTAGCTCAGAGGAAGAATGCCTTTGGGTTCAATCCCCAGTAACACACCACACACACACACACACACACACACACACACACACACACAGAGTAAATAAAGTAGATCTAGGTCTGGAGTATAACTCAGAGTTAGAATGTGCCTGGGTTCAATCTTACACACACACATAAAAAATATGTTCAGTTCAATTGACCAAAATATATTTTTCAGGGGCTACTGTGTGCCAGGCAGTATTCCAGGTGTTTAGGCCAGAACAGACCTCCTCTTTGCTACTAACCTTCTAGGGGGAGAGACAGATGACAAACAAGCAAATAAACAATATTTTCAGCAAACATCTACAGAAAAACAAATATAAATGGTCAGGAAATAGTGGATAGAGGGAAGGTGTTTGCACCTCTGTGCCTTTGGATAGGAGTTTTGAAAGTAACATTAGATTAGACCTAAAAGAAGTCAGTGTTTGCCAAGACCACTCATGCCTCTTCCGTAGGGGTATATTCTGAGTGGCACATCTCTCTGTCCCACTGAGCTCCCTCTAAACTTGCTCCCCATTCCAGAGGAGGGGTGCCACTCCCATCGCCCCCCCGCCTAGGTTGTCATTTGATTGTGTTGCACTAAAAGGGGGAAGGATCTGTCCATTTTCTTCTCACAGGACCCACAGTCCAAACCTGGCATGAGGAGGGCTTTGACCAGTTTAGTTTCAGGATTCTTTTAACTGGTGATATGCTTCTTTAAGAAGGAACACGTTGCAGATGGTCCAGTTAGGATGCAGGTTATTTTGAGACTTCCTGAACATCATTTCTTGGCAAATTCTTTCAAATAAATCATTTATTGCACTGTAATAGGTGCTGGGGATAATGATGACTAAGATTCACTCTGCCCTTGAGCAGCCCGTGGTCCAGTGGGGGCATAGACACTGATGCAGACTGCAGCACCCGGGTCAGTGCAACCTAGGGGTGGGGCCAAGATGCTCTGGTACCCCAAAAGAAGAGCAGTGAACTCTGCCTATAGGGTGCTGGGGAAGATTCAAACAACGGACCTAATTTCTGATCCCTCAATTCATTTATTCATTCATTCATATCCATTCATATGTATTTCCTGTACAGTTTACATCAAGGGTCACATAGTGCATGTAGATATTGCTTTTTTTTTTTTTTGGCCTCCTCTTATTTCTTCTTTGTAACTGCTTTAATGAGATATAATTCACACACTACACGATTCACCCATTTAAAGTATACAAATCAGCCAGGCGTGGTGGCGCACGCTTGTAATCCCAGTACTTTGGGAGGCGGAGACCGGAGGATCTGGGTTCGCGGCCAGCCTCAGCTCACTCTCTCTCTCCCTGTCTCTCTCTCTCTCTCTACCTAGTGAGGCCCTCTGCAACTTCGTGAGACCCGGTTTCAAAATAAAGTATAAAAAATAGGGCCAGGGGTGTAGCATGGAGGTAGAACGCCCCTGGGTTCAATCCCCAGTACCGAAAAAAAAATAAAGTATACAAATCATCTTTTTTTAGTATATTTACATAGTTTTACAATCATCACCAGCTTTAAAACATTTTTATCAACTCCCAAAGAAACCCTGTCCCCTTTAATAGTCATAGCCCATGTCTCCCAAGCCCCCAGCCCTATTTTCTAGTGTTACAGATTTGTCTATTCTGAACATTTCATATAAATGAAATCATAAAATGCATGGTCTTTTATGGCTGCCTCCTTCCATTCAGATTAATATTTTCGAAATTCATTTATATTGCAACATGTATCAGTACATCATACCTTTTTATTGCCAAATGCTATTTTATTGTATGCTTATATCACCTTTTATTTATCCATTCATCAGTTGATAGACATTTTGATTGTTTCTACTTTTTGGATACTATGAATAATGCTACCATGAACATTTAAGTGCAAGTTTTTGTGTGGACATAGGTTTTCAGTTTTCTTAGGTCTATATCTAGGAGCAGACTTAGTGGGTTATATGGTAATTCTGTTTAACTTTTTTTTTTTTTGGCGGTACTAGGGATTGAATCCAGGGGCGTTCTACCTCCGAGCTACACTCCCAGTCCTATTTTTTTATACTTTATTTTGAAACCGGGTCTCACGAAGTCGCAGAGGGCCTCACTAAGTAGCTGAGGCTGGCCGTGAACCCGGATCCTCCGGTCTCCGCCTCCCAAGTACTGGGATTACAAGCGTGCGCCACCACGCCTGGCAATCTGTTTAACTTTTTGAAGAACTGCCAAGCTGTTTCCTTAATAGTTACACCATTTTACATTCTTACCAGCAATATATGAGGGATTCAATTTATCTACATCTTTTCCAATGCTTGTTATTTTCTGTTTCTTTTCTTGTTTATTTTTAAAATTATAGCCATCCCAGAGGGTCTGAAGTAGTAATCTCATTGTGGCTCTGAGTTGTATTTCCCTAATAATGAATGATATTGAGTGTCTTTTTAATGTGCTGCTTATTGGCCATTTGTTTATCTTATTCTGAGAAATGTCTGTTCAGATCTTTTGTCCATTTTAAATTGGGTTATTTGTCTTTTTACTATTGAATTGTAAGGTTCTTTATAGATTCTGCATGCAAATCCCTTACTTGATATATCATTTGCTAATATTTTCTGCCATTTTTAGTGGCGTTTTACTTTCTTGATAGTGTTCTTTAAAACCCAAAACTATTTCATTTTTATGAAGTCCAATTTATCTGTTATTTCTTTAATTGCATGTGCTTTTGGTATCAAATCCAAGATCCAAGGTCCTGATGATTTATGCCTGTTTTACGTGTTTACAGTTTTAGCCCTTGTAGTTAGGTCTTGCCACCATCTTGATTTTATTTTTGCATATGGCATGAGGTAGAAGTTCAACTTCATTCTTGTGTATGTAGATATCCAGTTGCCCCAACACCATTTGTTGAAGATTGTCCATTTCCCCCACTGAATTGCTTTGGCATCAAATTAATTGACAGTAAATGTGAACCTTTATTTCTGGACTCTTAGTTCTATTCCATTGACCTATATGTCTTTCCTTATGTCCAGGGCCACATTGCCCTGACTGTGTAGCTCTGGGTAATAAGTTTTGAAATTGGGGCGTGTGAGTCATCCAACTTTGTTCCTTTTAAGGATCTTATTGTCTATTCTAGATCCTTTGAATTTCCATATGAGTTTTAGGATCACTTCATCAATTTCTGCAAAGAAACCATCTGGGATTTTGATAATGTTATGTTGAATCTGTAAATCAGCTTTGAAAGTGTTACTATTCTAATAATATTAAGTATTCTGATCCATGAACATGGGCTGCCTTTCTGTTTATTTAGCACTTAAATTTTTCAACAATATTTTATAGCTTTCAAAGTATGTTTTGCATTTAGTTTGCTAATTTTATTCATAAGTATTTTATGAATTTTGTTGTTTCTATTGTAAATGGAATTATTTTCTTAATTCCATTTTGGATTATTCATTGTGACTCTATGACTTTAAAAATTGGAAAAATTTGCAAATAAATTTTGATTCCTGACTTCTGTGGAAAACCCAGAAGATCTAGTTACCCAAATGGTCACATAGGAGTACAGTGAGCAGTGGGGTCTCATTCTTTCATAGGCCAGTTCTAAATTTTCCCTAATCTAGCTATTTTCTTATCTGGCTTAATCTACTCATTAATATCTTTATTATTAAGCATTGAGTTTTTTACCTTCACAGTTGTTCCTTGGGGAAAATCTAAACTAGATAAGGTTCAATTTGGAAGGGGTTTAATATTATATTTTTAATATGTTTATTTTTACATATATGTCTTATTCTTCTCCAAAAGTTACTTCAAGTCATATCTAACTTGCTCATCTCAGGAGCATCATTGAGCCAGGCTTTAAACAGAGGATACAATGAAGAAATAAATACCATCACTCTTTTAAAAGAGACACCAACACATTGACAAAAACATGCCATGGGAGCCAGGTGCAGTGGTTCACCCCTGTAATCCCAGTACTCAGGGGGCTGAGACAGGAGGATTGCGGGTTCAAGGCCAGCCTCAGCAACTTAGTGAGACCCTGTTTCAACATGAAAATAAAAATAAAAAGGCTGAGAGGGGTAGCTTGGAGGTAGAATGTCCCTGGGTTCAATCTTTAGTACCAAAAAAATGCCATGGGAAAACTTTTATAAAGTTTTATAAAAGGTCTACTAGAAATTCAAACAGTGAGCCAGGCGTGGTGGTGCACACCTGTAATCCCAGTACTTGGGAATCTGAGACAGGAGGATCACAGGTTCACGGCCAGTCTCAGAAATTTAGTAAGGACCTCTGCAACTTAGTGAGACTCTGTTTCAAAATAAAAAATAAAATAAAATAGGGCTGGGGCTGTATCTCAGAGGTAGAACACCCCTGGATTCAATCCCTAGTAACACACACACACACACACACACACACACACACACACACACACACTTCAGACAGTGTATAGAGGAGGGCCCAGAGAAAGGAGCGGTCAAGCCTGTGGATAGAGAAGGAGAGGAAGAGCAGGGCTTTCACAGAAGTGACTTGCATTTCCTTTTCAATGATGTGTAGGAGTTTGCCAGGTGGATGTGGTTCAGGAGGATATTTTAAGATGAATGGGCAGAGGAAGGGGTAGTTCTGAATCAAAACAACCTGGTGAGTTCAGACAAATGACGAGAGTGTAAGATGAGAGGGCAAGAGAGGGAGGAAATGCCTGATTGAAGCAAGGGCTAGACAATTAGAGGGTCTTTTCCGGAGGACCTGTGTTTTCTTCAAAGTGATTGTTGGACCCCCTGTAGCCGAGTGACCCATGTGCTTATTAGAATGTGGTTCCAAGACTTACTGAAGAACAGTGTCATAGCCCAGGAGTCTGCTTTTAAAATTTTGTTTTCTAATTTTCCCAGGTGATTGTGATTTGGAAAATTGCTTTAAGGATGAGGGTGCTGTCTTTTAAGTGGAAATGGGGTGGGACAGGATGGAGTGGCAACATGTGTGTTTAATGCGCTGGCTGTGTTGGGAAGGATAGATCCAGAGACATCATGGACCCCTTCTTAGGGAGGGCTGTGTTTTAAAGCCAGCACTAAAGTGAAACTTAGGTAGAATAAAGAGTACACTGGGAAACCTTTGAAATCTTCAACACCTGTGTATGTGAACAGTCAAGGGTCAGAATCAATGTTTTGTATTTCTATTCCCCTTTACAGGGAGAGTCCCTTCCCAGGAGGGCAGTTGAGGTCAAAGTCTAGTTCTGAGAGTAGGGTTGGGATGCTAGGGTTTGAACAAAGGGACCGATTTCTGCTCTCTGTCTGCTAGATGGATGTAGCTGAATGTATTCGCATTGACCTTGCATATGATGTGAGTTCTCGGTATCACAATTAAGAGAAAGAGTGTGCCTACATGAGGGTGGTAAAAGTTGGGGAAGGGTGTAAATTTGAGGGTAGAAGGCAGGGCAGATATGAAAGATGATATGGAGATTGAAAGAATGGGACTTATCTCCTGTTTGGGTGAGAGATTTTAAAGAAAGGGAAGGCTTGACTTTTCTGGTTTGTGCAACTAGACAGACAGTGATACTGTTGGCCAAGATCAGAAATGTAAATTCAGGAATAATTTGAGTGTATTGAATTTGAGATGGAAGTAGAATATTCTTTTTTTTTATACTGACCTGAAGGTGGGAGAGAGCTTGGACTGAAATTTTATGTGCCATCAGCACCATGTAGCCACTGAAGACCTAAGAGTATACATGCTAGGGATTCATTTTCTTGGACTAGAGTTGAACCTGTGAATCGGACATTTTTTTTAAGTTCCCCTAGTGATTCTAATGTGCAGTCAGTGTTGGGAACCACTGATATAGGCTGCGAAGAGAAGGAACCATTTTTTAAAGAAAAGATGATGGGGGGGGCCAGCAAAGGAGACTGAGAAGAAATAGAGGAGAAAGATGATAAATTAGAGAAAAGGTTCTCATAAAAGCCAAAGAAGGAGAGGTTCTGAAGAAACATAAGGGGGGTGAATAGAGATTGACATGTTGCTGGAGTAGACGACAAAGAACTAGTTAGTTTTCTCAAGTGGTTTCAGGGCAGCATCGAGGCCAGAAACTTTACTATGTTGAGTTGAGGCATGAGTGGGAAGTAAAGAAGTAGAGAGAATGTCTCAAGGTTATGAAGGAATGTCCTTCCTCCTTACCTTCTGTGTGTGTGTGTATGTGTTAGTTACTAGGGATTGAATTCAGGGGGTTCAACCTCTGAGCTACACCCCTAACATCATCATCATTATTATCATTATAATTATTATTATTATTATTCTTAGTGTGGTACTGTGAATTAAACCAGGGACATTCTACCTCTGTGCTACACCCCTAGCCCTTTTTATGTTTCTGTTTTGAAACAGGGTCTTGCTAGGTTGCTGAGAGTCTCACTATGTTGTTGTGATCCTCCTGTCTCAGCCTCCCAAGTACTGGGATTACAGCCGTGCGCCACCATACCCAGCTCTATCTTTTTTTTTTTTTAATGAGAAAGACTACTTAAAGGTGGCAGGAAAATCCTGCAGTGTCTTCCTACTACCTTCGTGGCCTCTACCATTGTTGAACACTTATTGCATGAAGGTCAGACCTTCATTATGTCGTGTCTGATTATACACTGTTCTTCGGCGTTTGTTTCATATTATTCTTCCTTGTCTTATCACTTTAAAACTTACCAAGTGCAGGGCCTATGCCTTGAACTTCTCTTGCATAATATTCTCCCAAGCTCTGAGCAAAAAGGCAGGTACATTATAAGGGAGGGACCATACCTTTGATAAAAAAGGGATTTAACCCTGCTTAAGAAACTGTGGAGCTGAGCGTGGTGGGGCACACCTGTAATCCCACTTGGGAGGCTGAGACAGGAAGATCACAGGTTTGAGGCCAGCCTCAGAAACTTAGCAAGGCCCTCTGCAACTTAGTGAGATCCCGTTTCAAAAATAGAAAATAGAGTGAGACCCGGTCTCAAAATAAAGTATAAAAAATAGGGCCGGGGGCGTAGCACGGAGGTAGAGCGCCCCTGCATTCAATCCCTGGTACCGCCAAAAAAAAAAAAAAAAAAGAAAATAGAGCTCGGGTTATAACTCAGAGGTAGAATGCCCGAGTATCACACACACACAAAGAAACTATGGTTCCTAGAGGGTTAAGTGGTAAGCTTGTTTATTTAAACTGTAAAATAATGCTATATGCTTATTTTATTTTATTTTATTTTTTGTGGTACTGGGGATTGAACCCAGGGGCGTTCTACCTCCAAGCTCCACCCCCAGCCCTATTTTTTGTACTTTATTTTTTTATTTTTATTTTATTTTTTTGCGGTACCGGGGATTGAACCCAGGGGCGTTCTACCTTCGAGCTCCACCCCCAACCCTATTTTTTGTACTTTCTTTTGAAACCGGGTCTCACGAAGTTGCGGAGGGCCTCATTAAGTAGCTGAGGCTGGCCGCGAACCCGGATCCTCCAGTCTCTGCCTCCCAAGTACAAGGATTACAAGCGTGCACCACCACGCCCGGTCTACATGCTTATTTTAAAAAACATCAGGTGCTCTCTTCAGTAGCACATGTCCTAAAATTGGAATGACACAATGAATATTATTAGCATGGCCCCTGCGCAAGGATGACACACAAATTCATGAAGCATTCCATATTTTTATAAAGTAGAGAAATATCCAATTATGTGACAACCTTTGTGTAATAAAAATTTATTTAAAGTTAAAAACAAACATATCAGGGCAAAAGTATAAAGAAGTAAAGATCTGGCTCTTCCTGTTGCACAGGCAGCCAGCGATAAGTTTCTCGTGGATCCTACAGTCATTCTTTCCAAGATATATCTTTTTTCCATAGGTAATATACTTGAAATTATTATTCTATAAGAGTCAGGATTAGATCTTCTCAGAAGATAGCTATCACTCCTTTTCCCTGAAAACCCCAGTAATTTCGTAACTGGAATGAATTGCCCAGGGTACATGTGACCATGAATTGACTGTTCACCTCTCCCTAGGAGCAACTGATTGAAGCTCAGACAGTACAAAAATATTGCTGCTCCCTCGGGGCATGCTGGGAGTGAGGCGAGCCATCTGCCAGGTGCAGAATGGGAAGGTTGTCTGAGCCTTGCTGAAGCGCTGCCACATTCCCACCAGCCTCGTACACCTCTAAATAAAGGTCTTCAATGTCCTGTCCTCGCCACGGAGTCAGGACATCAGGGAATGTCCTCTGTCTCATGCGCCACCTCCCACAGTCCCCAGGGCAGCTTGAATTCACGCCTCCCTAACCCTGTCACCATTGTGTCCCCCAGTCTCATTGCCGGGTTATCTGGGTAGACCAAAGGAAGGGAGAGTGGCAGCTAGCTGGATAACCCCTTCCCTTTTTGCTTTTTCTGTCACACAGGGTCCCAGCAGTGGACTTTGGACTCTAGAATAAACCCTAATTCAGTCTCAGTGAATAAATGAAACCTAGCCTGGCACTTCCCTCTAATAGGCTTTAATTTTCTCATCTATTAAATGGAGTTAACAGCAGTGACTCACCTCATAAGAAGAAAGGAGAAGTCATCTCTTTCCATGGTAATCCTATCTTTATGGGCCCAGGTTTCTTAAGAACAGAGACCGCATGTCTTATGCAGATCTGCATTTAATAAATGAATGAGAGGTATTGTCTTCTCTGGTTTATACCTAACAAGTTAAACTTATCCTTCTCCCTCAGGCCTTGATATGTAGCCATTCTCTTTTTATGCATTTATCAAATACCTAAACAAAGGAGTAAGGACGGATTGTTTTTATGTGCCCCGCCTCCCTGCTTCCTCCAGTGGTTTCTAAATGAAACCGGCTATGTGAGTCAGTGGGAAGACCAGCTCCATTTGGAGCTTTGGGGTAATTGTGGCAAAAATCAGCTGTGGCTTCCTCAACTTGTGCCCCCAGTGGATGGGGAATTGTACTCACTGCCACTTATCTCAGACCATAACTCACATTTCCTCAGAACCTTGCGTTGTGCCACAGCGAGGCAGGGCAAAGGTGCGCCTGCGCCAATACCGGCAAACAAGCGTGTCAAGTCAGAGGTGACCCCACAGCAATGCCTGGGCCTGCCTTAAATACCATGGAGGAGTCCCTCTCTCCTTCTTCCCCTCCCCAAAACACTGAAAACCCCTCTCCCCTTCGATAACCCAAATCACACTGTTGGCGACTCATCTCATTGGGTGGGGAATTGTCCCTGTTCTGATACACCCCTTGCGCGGGTCTTGGGCCTCGCCAGCCTTGGGGTGTCAAGCCGGCTTGCTTTTCTCTTTGTCCCCCTCCTGTTCAGACATGCAGCTGACCCTCCTTCCCTGTTAAAGTCTCCACTGCCCACCCTCATTGCAGACCGGCCCCACCCCAACCCACAGACTGTCTGAGAAGTGGGGCGCTTTCTCTCCTGCTCCCCACTTCACACAAAAGCCCCTCTGTTTAGGTTGTTTGTTGCCAGTCTCTAAAATGGGGAATAACCAACATAACACACATGGAGTAAGTTACCGAGAAATCTAGAAACTTCCAAAAGTTGCACCCCACCCCCACCCCGTGGACCTTACCATTCCTGTTCTCCTTTGTCCTTAAGGTGGAGAGACTGGTCAAACCATCAGCTCCCTCCGCCTCTTCTCCCCCTCTCTGCTCATTTCCGTGGTACGGCAGAGGTGAACGTAGGTGTTTCCTTCATTCTTTCAGCTAGTATTGGGTACCCACCTGGTGCTTGGCGCTGTTGTGGGTGCTGGGATGATGGTGGTCCTGGCCCTTCCTCTTGGGGTGCTTCCAGCCAAGGAGATGAACAGGCGCGTTAACAAATAGACCTGATAATCATTCAGGGACATGAAGGTGACGAATAGGGGCTATGACGAGGAGTGGCAGCAGGGGACCCGTGAAGGAGTATCATTTGAGTTAGAGTCTGAGGATGAAGAGGACTCGGATCTGCAGAGCCAAGGGGGGAGAGCTGGAGAGAAGAGCAACTGCTGAGGCCCTGCCTTCGGGAAGAGTTGGGCGGGTCTGGGCAAAAGGAAGGAGGCCAATGTGGCAGCAAAGTGGCACTGATGGGGCTGGGGGTGAGCAGGGCCCCCAAATGCAGGGTTTCAGTGTTTGTTTGTTTGTTTTTTGCAGTACCAGGGATTGAACCCAGGGGCATTCTACCTCTGAGCTCCACCCCCAGCCCTATTTTTTATTCTTTATTTTGAAACAGGGTCTTACTAAATTGCGGAGGGCCTCACTAAGTCACTGAGGCTGGCTGCAAACCTGAGATCCTCCTGTCTCAGCCTCCCAAGTACTGGGATTACAAGCATGCACCACCACGCCTGGCTGAGTTTGTTTTTTCCACAATAGATGTTAAGGGTTTCAAGCAGTGGGAAAACATGACTTGGTATGCATTTTTTTTTAACAGTGTCTTGCTAGGTTGCTGAGGCTCCTCCTAAGTTGCTGAGGCTGGTCTAGAACCTGTGATCCTCCTGTCTCAGCCTCTCAAGTACTGGGATTAGAGACTTGTACCACCACGCCTAGCCTCGTATGCATTTTGGATAATCACTGTGGCAGAGTGAGAAAAATGTAGGTTCCCTTTTCAAAAAGTGTGCACTAATAAGCCAGTTGGTACCACCTTGTCTTAAATCAGTGATTTACAGCTGTAGGGAAAGACGGCACCTATCTCTGCGCCAAGGTGTCCTGGAGAATTGAAGGTGTATAGTCTAGACCTGCTCCCCAACCTGTGTGGAGTCCCTTCTTTCCAGGGCCAGGAGCAAGAGTTTGACCTAGAGCAGAAGAGGACGCTGAAGGGCAGAAGAAGTCAAAGCAGCCGTAAGGATGCGCCAGCAACCTTTGTGATACCTCTTGGGCCCTTGGAATTTTCTTTCCTGACAATTCTGAAATGGGCTTTCTAATATACCCTAGCTTTCTTTTCTTAACAAACCTTATAGTTTTTTGAATAGAAATCCCTAGACATCACTTACTGCCATGGGATACCCAAGCCTCAGGAAGTTAAGTATGATCGGGATAGAACAAAATATCCCAAATGTTTCTCATGTCAACGTCAGAGACCCCAAGGGGAGTGAGACTAATGGGGTTCTGGCTGCGAATGTCCCAGACAGCATGTTCTCGAAGCACTAGGCTCAGGGCAATGAGCAAACACTGAGGTGGTCTTAGGATACACATCTAGGGAATCCGCTAAAAAATACTACGAGAAGAGTTTGGGGAGCAATGCCTCCCCACCCCCAGCTCCTGCCATCTTTCCACAGTACATTTGTCATTTCCAAGCTGAGGGAGGCTGGAAGGCTTTCAGAGGAAAGCCCAACAGGAAGCATATCATTTCCAAGGAGCCTACAGATCAGATTCAATCAGACCGCTTGGCTCTCATAACATTTCCAAAGCAATTCTCAGAGAAACAGTCTCGCTAGTCAACTAAGACTCTGCGGAGAGGATTTCCTCCCACGGCCTCACCTGGCAAAGCTACACACAAGACTAAGCCTGCATCTTTAGACTTCTTTCCTCTCCGGGATCAGGAATTCAGTTTTCAACTGCCAACTCGTTATTTCCTGGCTACCCCACCGGTTTCTTAGAGTTGACGGGTCCCGAACCAATTCATCATCTTCCCCTTCCTGGCTTTCTGTCGCTGTTCACGGCATTACCGTTCCCTCTGGTACCCTAGCTGAGAAAGTCTGATTCATCCTCCATTCATCCTTTTCGCTTATTTTCCACGTCAAATAACTGCCGAATCCTGTAGTATCTATTTCCGCAATGTCACTTGAATCTGTCTCTTCCTCCCTTTTGCCACCATCCTTCCTCCATGTGGGCTGTCAGTCCTTTCCTCTCCCCAGAAGCATCCAAACTTGTTCTCTCATTATTAACCCACCTTCACACTGTTGCTGACTTCAGCTTCCTCAAAGCCAGATCACATCTGGCCTGACATGGCTCCGCACTGCTGCCACATTATATAGAAACTTTTAGCTTTGTAAGCCACAATTCCTTTTTCAATGTTCCATGTTTAAGCTAAATTTACCAATCACTGGTGTGGAGCATAACTTTTTTTTCTTTCTTGAACTACCTTAATATTTCAATGATCTTGCAAAAGATGATAAAAATCTTATGTTACTAAATTCTGTGTTATATGCATTTGTGTGCATGCTTATTATAGCTTCTTAGAAGATTAAACATTCCTGTATCCTTTGTCTCACATTTATTTTTGCTTCTTGTAGTATTTAGGCACTTATACATAGTAGGCCTTGTTCTAAAAACTTTACATGTGTGAAAGTTTCCCTCTCACAATGATTCCAATTGTAAATCCACTTCACCAAGGACAAAACTGTGATGCAGAAAGGTTGAATAATCAGCTGAAGTTCCATAATGAAGAAGTAGCAGAGCCAGGGTGCAAATCATGCCATCTGGCTCCAGAGCCTGTACTCTTAACCACCGAACCCACATTCCTCTTTGTTCCTTGCATTCCTGATATTCATAGTTTGAATTCAGCTGATATTGTGTAACTGAACCGAGGTGTAAGGCACATGACCATTGATGGTCAGAAATATCAATGGTAGCTGGAGTGTGCAGATGTAACTTGATCTCAGGAGCTGACTTAAGGTGTTTCCCAGGAAGTCGCTAAGTAGCTAAGAGATGGCTTTGTGGTATTTTTGTTCTACCTGTTCTTTTTTCTTATTCTAGTACATGGGCTGTATTGAAGTACTGCAATCAATGAGGTCACTGGATTTTGGAATGAGGACCCAAGTTACAAGGTAAGAGAACAAAAGTGGGGAGTCTTGAAGGCCTGTTGTTTCAAGTCACAATGGTTTCTCCAGCAGGAATGGTATGCAAGCCTTCAAAGTCACTGTGGATTTTTACCTATATGGCTGGAAGGTAGGACACAGCCCAGTGACCTTGCATGAGTGGCTTTGATCTCATTGTGTGAAAATTTCCTAACAGAGGATCGTTGTTCCATATGAGGACTAATAAGATGATTCAGTCTGCAGAAATAGCTGGTTTCCCAGGTACCAAAGTATTTTAAATTATGCCTGGAAATAGGACATTACAGAATCTCAGACCTGTCAAAAAGAGGTAGCTAAAAATAAGACCAAGCAAGAACTTTCAACATCAAAAATCCCAAACTGTCCTCATTTATGCTGTCACTGACATGAGAATTGGTCTGGGTCTCCCGTGTTTTTTGTACAGTGAGCTGGATAGAAGAGTTGAATCAGGACAAGCTTTACCCAGGTGGACCCAGGTAACTTATGGGAAGAAATCAGAATCTTCATTATGAGGAGCTCAAGGAAGAGGTGGAAATGTAAGGCACTTCATTAAAGCCAAGTAGCCAGGCGTGGTAGCACACGCCTATAATCCCAGTACTTGGGAGGCTGAGGCAGGAGGATCACAGATTTGAGGCCAGCCTTAGCAATTTAGCAAGGTCCTCAGCAACTTAGTGAATCCCTGTTTCAAAATAAAAAATATAAAGGGCAGGGGGTATAGCGCAAAGGTAGAATGTCCCTGCTTGGGTTCAATCCCCAATACCCTCCCCTCCCCCCCAAAAAAGCCAAGTTAAAGCAAGGATGGAAAGAGGAATGAGGGAGGGTGAAATTGGTAATTGGGAACATTGTGAGGTGAGAGGGATGAGGCGAAGGGATTGACAAGTGGTTCAGAATGAAGATATGTGCATCTGTGGTAGATGGGGCTTAGTGTGTCTCAGGGGTGTGCCACAGCACCCATCTGGATCTGTAGGTGCAGGCCACCTGTCCTGAAAGTGAATATTCTCACTGCAAAGACAGGATAACTTGTCCTAATGCTTATCCCATGGAATTCCAGGTCTAGAAAAGTGTCCTGTGATCCCAAAATTTGAGAAAAAGAACCTTATCACTCTTTAAGAGAATGGCAATAAACAATAGTATATTAGCCGGGCGTGGTGGCACACGCTTGTAATCCCAGTACTTTGGGAGGCGGAGACCGGAGGATCCGGGTTCGCGGCCAGCCTCAGCTCTCTCTCTCTCTCTCTCTTTCTCTCTCTCCCTGTCTCTCTCTCTCTTTCTCTCTACCTAGTGAGGCTCTCCGCAACTTTGTGAGACCCGGTTTCAAAATAAAGTATAAAAAAATAGGGCCGGGGGTGTAGCGTGGAGGTAGAATGCCCCTGCATTCAATCCCCGGTACCGCAAAAAAAAAAAAAAATAGTATATTAAGAACTTCAAGAAGACCTGAGCTGGAGTTTACAAAGCTCTAACTTTATCTCTAAATTTCCTGGATTTCCTTGGAGCAAGAATCTTTTTTTTCATATAACATAGATGAACAATCCCTATGTCCTTAGGGTTCCACGGAATGTACATTAGGAAATGTTGATTTGTACCTTCTGCCTTATGATGCATTCAAGTCTGTCTTTCCAAACATTTCCTCAGCCGGGCATGGTGGCTCACACTTGTAATCCCAGGACTTGGGAGGCTGAGACTGGAGGATCTGGGTTCGCGGCCAGCCTCAGCTACTTAGTGAGGCCTCCGCAAATTAGTGAGACCCTGTTTCAAAAATAAAGAATAAAAAATAGGGCTGGGGGTGTATCTTGGAGGTAGAATGCCCCTGGGTTCAATCCCCAGTACAACAAAAAACAAACAAAACAATAACAACAACAAAAAACAAACATCTCCTCACCAACCCTTGGTATTCCATTGGGAATCAAGCAAATGAAATATAATACTTTTTTTGGTCCTCTTAGTACCTACTTCAGTTCCTAGAACATGGAAGAATCCATATGGTGGATTTTTACAGAAGCACGGCTTCATCTGATTCCACTTTCTGTATTTGGAGATAGCTACAACATTTCCTCTCCTAGCCCCTTCAAGTATTCATCAGGTGTCATGGTGTCTCGACTACTTCCCACCCTGTTAACTTATTTTGGAGACATTTAAAGATTTATTTCATTTTCATGGTCCTTACTCTGAGAAAATCCTTCCTCCAGCCAGTCCTGAGCACCCTACAGATGGGAGGAAGAGGGTCACTCTCCCAGGTCCTTGGGATGGGGGCACAGAACAAAGGAACACCCACTGTCTTGATTGGGGTGCTGCGCCCTCCCCCCAGATTCCCGTGTTGAAACTTAGTTGCCAGTGTGGCAGTATTAAAGATGAGGCATTTAGGATGTGAGTGAGTCAAAGGCTCAACCCTTGCGGATGAGATTAGTGCTTTTATAAAGGAAGTGCGAGGGAGCAAGCAGTTCACAGAGGTGGAGGAGCCATTCACCATGCCACCCTGTGAGGCTGCAGCACGAGGCTTCCATCTACGAAGCACAGTGAGCCTTTGCCAGACATCAGTTAGCCTTGCCCAGCTAAAACATTATTGTTTAATCAGGCTCAAAACTTATTTTACTTAAAAGTCCATCTATGGAGCCGGGCATGGTGGCGCACGCTTGTAATCCCAGTACTTTGGGAGACGGAGACCGGAGGATCCGGGTTCGCAGCCAGCCTCAGCTCTCTCTCTCTCTCTCTCTCTCTATCTACTTAGTGAGGCCCTCCGCAACTTCGTGAGACCTGGTTTCAAAATAAAGCATAAAAAATAGGGCCGGGGGCGTAGCGCGGAGGTAGAACGCCCCTGCGTTCAATCCCCGGTACCGCAAAAAAAAAAAAAAGTCCATCTATTCACAAAGTTTCTTCATTTAGTACACAGTTCTATTTCATAAAAGAAAAATTTTTCAGTGCATCAGGATTCCGAAAGGAAGAACTTCATTTTGTGTGATCAAACACTGCTAACTCCAGGCATTTACCATCCAACACAGGATACTTCAGATGTGAGTGCTGATAAATTAGCATACCTAATTGCCACCACAGATACAATTGGAAGCTGATGTTCCACCCATGGTCAATGTCTCACCACCTCTAGATTGCAAATAATAGAGACACAACGTGACATCTTGGTAGGGAAGTCCCAATTAAGCTACATCAAGAGGGTCCCCATGGGAAACAGAAGAGAGAGATGGAGTAGATAGAATTCTTGTCAATATAAGGGACCTTTCTGACAATTGACTAAGGGCTGATTCCCAGGGCCTATAACACAGAAAGTTCTCAAATGAAGCTGGGTGTGGTGGCACACACCTGTAATCCCAGTACTTGTGAGGCAGAGATGGGAGGATCGCAGGTTCAAGGACAGCCTCAGCAAGTAGTAATACTCTCATCAACCTAGCAAGACCCTGTTTCAAAAAAATAAAATAAAGCCGGACGTGGTGGTGCACGCTTGTAATCCCAGTACTTTGGGAGGTGGAGACCGGAGGATCTGGGTTCGCGGCCAGCCTCAGCTCTCGCTCTCTCTCTCCCTGTCTCTCTCTCTCTCTCTCTCTCTCTCCCTAGTGAGGCCCTCCTCAACTTCGTGAGACCCGGTTTCAAAATAAAGTATAAAAAAAAGAAAATAGGGCCGGGGGTGTAGCGTGGAGGTAGAATGTCCCTGGGTTCAATCCCCAGTACCGCAAAAAAATAAATAAATAAAATAAAATAAAATAAAATAGGGCTGGGGCTGTAGCTGGGAGGTAGAATGCCCCTGGGTTCAATCCCAGTACCACAAACAAACAAACAAATGAACAAACAAACAAATAAATAAAGTAGTCAAATGAGAGCAGAGAAAAATAAAAGGACAAGGGGCTTTGTCAGCAATTCCCCAGATTACACCTCTTTCAGAGCTCTTACTATACTTCTGTACCTCAACTCCAGGTTTAGTCCCTCCCTGGGGAAACCCTGTGTGTGGCCTTCCCTGCTGTTTCTTTGCTAATTCTCATCTATTCTTTCTCAGGCATTCATCCCTTCACTGATTCTGGCCCAGATCTTGACTTTTAGAAACAGAGTATTCATGCAAAAGGGTAAAGAAGGAGGCTTCTCCTGAGAGTGAAGAGAAATAAGATCATTAGGAAAATAAAGGCTTATAGCCACAATTATCTGCAAAATGTCTGGAAACAGTCTCAAAAGAGACTAAGAGAAGGGGGAAAGTAAAAAGCGTGCTGAGGATGATATAGACATTTGCTTTCTCCTATAAGAATGTCTTCCTTGTGATTTTTTTTTTTTTTTTTTTTGTGGTACCGGTGATTGAATGCAGGGGCGTTCTACCTCCGCGCTATACCCCTGGCCCTATTTTTTTATACTTATTTTGAAACCGGGTCTCACGAAGTTGCAGAGGACCTCACTAAGTAGAGAGAGAGAGAGAGAGAGAGAGAGCTGAGGCTGGCCACGAACCCGGATCCTCCGGTCTCCGCCTCCCAAAGTACTGGGATTACAAGCGTGCGCTACCACGCCTGGCTTCCTCGTGATTTTTAAAGCAAAGCTAAGGGGGAAAAAGGCCTCACTTGATCTATATTGGGAAACACACACACACACACACACACACACACACACACTCAGACACATAAGAAATCAAGTCACGGAAATCTAAAGCCCCGCGTCCCTCCTGAGTGTTCCAATCCGCATTTTCACAGTTGTAATCTAAAGACCTGACCACCTAACTTAGGAGAAAGAAGATTGACACCTTATGGTTTCGGGTTCAGTCCATGTGAGGCCGGGGACCACGGATCTCAGGGCATGGCGGCAGGAAGCGGGAGAGAGGAAAAGCACAGGGGCCGTGCTTATATCATGGAGGCCGGAAGCAAGAGAGAGGGAGCAGAGGGAGGAGGGATCATATACAGTCCCCAAGCCCTCATCCCCAGGGATCCACCTCCTCCAGCCACACCCGACCGACCCAGACCACCACCCAGATAAATCCATTACAATGGATGTCTCCACTGCTGGGATTACAGTCGTCATGACTCAATTTCATCTTAAAAAACGAGCTCTTGAGGGGACATTTTATACCAAACTATAATACTGAGTACCATCCACATCATGAAAAGAAGATCCACATCTTCCCTGTCCCTCAAAAGATGCTCCTTGGTGTGTCTAGGTGGGAACCTGCCTCAGACACTGGAGGAGGAATAGACACGTTAGGTAAGTCCAGAAAGTGGAACCGAAGGGACAAGGTTTGGCTTTCAACCTGAAGAATATTGGGGCTTGTATTTCAAGCCCCAACAGAATCACAGAGGAAACATTTGGTTCATTACCCAGAACATAATCTACACCAAGGTGCAGGGCATACTGTCAGCAAAGGAACCTCCAGACCCTTGTTTTACTACTCTGTCCTCTTTCAGTACTTCACACCCTACATTTGTAACTCATATTTGGTAATAAAATCAGTCATACAGTTGGGCGTGGTGGTGCACACCAGTAATCCCAGTACTTGGGAGGCTGAGACAGGAAGATCACAGGTTTGAGACCAGTCTCAGCAACTTATCAAGACTCTCAGCAACCTAGTGAGACCCTGTTTCAAAACAACAACAAAAGCCAGGCGTGGTGGTGCACGCTTGTAATCCCAGTACTTTGGGAGGCGGAGACCGGATGATCCGGGTTCGCGGCCAGCCTCAGCTCTCTCTCTCTCTCTCTCTCCCTGTCTGTCTGTCTCTCTCTACCTAGTGAGGCCCTCCGCAACTTCATGAGACCCGGTTTCAAAATAAAGTATAAAAAAATAGGGCCGGGGGTGTAGCACGGAGGTCTGCAAAAAAAAAAATTTTTTTTAAAGGGCTGGGGGTGTAGCTCAGAGGTCGAATGTCCCTGTGTTCATTCCCCAGCTCCACAAAAAGAAAAGAAAAATATGAGCCGCAGCACAGGATCTGCCCTTGGGCTTCAGGAGCTGCTGGGAAGCAGCAGTGAGCTTGTCTGCCTCCTTCGTATGGGAGCCATCCCTGGGATCGGTGAAGGGAAATGGGGAGCTGTCAGGGAATGCGTGGTGGGTGCTCCCTTTGGGGATTTTGGCTTAATATTTTTTTTTCTCTGGCTGATCATAATGGGTTGCACACTGTGATTTATCTGCCCCATTCCATGCCATGGGGGAAAACCCCCTCTGAATTGTATTGGGTTTTTTTTTGGAACTGCTGCTATAGACAGTAAACAGGCTGTTTGGGTGATTTGGTACTAGGTAAGGCAACCAGGAAGCAGAGATCATAATTCAGAAGATACTGTAATTGGACTAATTTCCTGTTTGTATGTAATGTTATTGCTCCCGAGCAGTGATTCTGCAAATCCAATTCACTATCTTGAAAATCTTATTCCTTGGCTTCAACAGTACATTAAAGGTGGTTCCACACACGCGTGTGTGTGTGTGTGTGTGTGTGTGTGATGTGTGTCAGACAGACAGACAGCAAGAAAGAGCACAACTATCTGATGCAAAGCAGATCCAAGGTACAGCTGAACATCTCCGTAAGAGCTGGTACCTGTGGTTTTGAAAAATTATGAACATTAAGAGGAAAGATATTCTGTAGATGTCAAATATCTGTATGTTAGAAATATCTATATGTTAGGTGACTGAGTTAAGATACCTGTTTGTTTGAAAACAGTCTGGCATTTATCTAAATTTCCTGAGGACTATAGGATCAGGGTTGTATACAGCTCCGCATGGATGTGTGTGTACGTCTCTGCCTACACCTCAGAGTAGTTGAACAGCATATGGTATATGGATTCTGTGTTGACTTAGGATGAGACCATGGGGTAGGAGCAGGATTGCAATCCAAATGGCATGTAAAATAAGAAGCACCAGAAGGAAGATAAAAGGACAAATCTATTAACATGCCAGGCAGGGGAACACTCCCCAGTGAAGAAATTTACTGAGAATAATGTTAAGGATAAAAAACCCCAGCAGTTTTAAAATTCTGGTTTATAGTGGTCAGACAAAAGATTGAAAACAAGCACGGTGGCTAAAATAGAATGCACATGGCTAGTTAAATCAAGTTTCATTGTTCATCGGTCAGAAAAGAGTGTTAGGACTTCAGTAAGGATCTGTAGTCCCAGGGTCAAAGTTCTTGACCTTTATCAGCTATTCAAACAATAAACCAGGCAATAAAACATAACATTCAAAATTGGTATTTCCTAGGCATCACTGGTATAAGTGGAAACATTTCCTTTCATATGTGTGTAGATGTCAGGAGGCCCTTGCTGGATGTTTGGTGTTGTACGTGTGAACGTGTGGACAGTGACTACTAGTTTTAAGTTTCTAGTTTTGAGTTTCACTGCCTTCCTGATTTAAGGCTGGGATCTTACTTTTCAGATATTTGAGATAAGTGAAACAGCCAATTAAATTCCTTTCAGATGTCTTCAAGGATCTAGTAATTCTAAAAAGCATCTCTATTCTGGAAATCGGTAAGTGGAATTAAAAGAAAGAACAGTCAAATCACTGTGACAGTCAATGGTGGCAGTTGGGTGTATGTTTTTCTAATCATGTGTTTAAAAAGTAAAGTGGAGCTGGGCGTGGTGGCATACACTTGTAATCCAGTTTTTGTGAGGCTGAGACTGGAAGATCACAGGTTTGCGGCCAGCCTCAGCTACTTAGTGAGGCCCTTTGCAACTTAGTGAGACCCTGTTTCAAAATAAAGAATTAAAAATAGGGCTGGGGGTGTAGCTCGGAGGTAGAATGCCCCTGGGTTCCATCCCTGGTACTACAAAAAACAAAACTAAACTAAACTAAAGTGGAATTATATGGTGCATATTAATAGAAAACATAATTTTGCCATTCATTGTGCACACTTTCTAAGTCATTAAATCTGAGCAGTAATTGCTTTGACCTGAGCTTTAAAGTAAAAGAAATAATTTTAAGTGTATCCATTTGCTATAGTTATATTTATTAATATTTTTTACTTTAATAGAAAATGACTGCCTACTTTAAGAAAGAAGGTAAATTATTTTTCCCCAGTGTTGGAGATGGTACCCAAGGTGTACTCTACCACTGAGCTATATCCCCAAGCCCTTTACATTTTATTTTGAGACAGGGTCTCACTAAGTTGCTGAGGCTGTCCTTAAACTTGTGACCCTCCTGCCTCAGCCTCCAGAGTTGCTGGGATTACAGGTGAGCACCACCGCACCTGGCAAAGGGAAATTTCTTGTTTTCTTCTCTTTCTTTCTTTTTTCTTTTTTGTGGTACTGGGGGTTGAACCCAGGGGCATGCTACCTCTGAGCTACACCCTCAGCCCTTTTTATTTTTTGTTTTGAAACAGGGTCTCGCTAGGTTGCTGAGAGTCTTGCTAAGTTGCTGAGGCTGGCTGCAAACCTGTGATCTTCCTGTAGTATTGGGATTACAAGCATGTGCCACCACACACAACTAATGGGAAATTTCTTAAAAAGAATATTGGGTCAGTTTATGGAACCTGAGAGCAGTGGACAATCAAGTCAACAGAAGGCCCGAGGTCAGGGCTTCCAAGGCCTACTCGCTCCATCTCTGGTTCTCAGTTCCAAGTAGTAAATTCCCAGGAAGGATGGTGATTGGAGCCTGACCCTGAGTCCATCTTCTTGGTCGAGGACAGCGTTGCACTGTGGCAATATGGCAGTCCCATGGTAATCATGTATGAGGAAAGATACGGGAGAGGAGAAGGAAGAAAGGGAAGAGGAAGGAAGGAAGAGGGAAAATATCTGGAAGAAAAACGGGCTTATAAAATAGAGGCAACGAGCCGGGCGTGGTGGCGCATGCTTGTAATCCCAGTACTTGGGGAGGCGGAGACCGGAGGATCCGGGTTCGCGGCCAGCCTCAGCTCTCTCGCTCTCTCTCCCCCTCTCTCCCCCCCCCCTCTACTTAGTGAGGTCCTCCGCAACTTCGTGAGACCCAATTTCAAAATAAAGTATAAAAAACTAGGGCCGGGGGTGTAGCACGGAGGTAGAATGCCCCTGGGTTCAATCCCCGGTACCACAAAAAAAAAAAAAAATAGAGGCAATGAAAAATAGATTTCTACCTCAAAAGGAAAACAAGACATTGGATCAATTTCTTTAGACACTTTTTTAAAGAGATCAAGACTACTTAAACCATCGCCAAATGCTCCACTGAAATCTAATGCTTGCAAAATTGCTAATCAAATGTTTAATGTTACTATAGCAGTGCATTAATTTTAAAACATACATTCATTGAGCTACGTTTTTAATGTGGTAGTTGGACATTTCTGAAAACTCTGAGATTCCATGTGTAGGTACTATATATATCTATGCCCCTTTTACAGGACTCATGACATTATTTTAGTGTTTTAAATATTTATAGAGGTTTATTAAATGTTCATAATTTTTGTTCTATAACAAGCTGTTTAGAGTATATTTTATTTGCCGAAGAGTCCTTGGTCAGGAATGAAACTCCCAATTATAGCATCTTTTCCTTGGAAAATATGGCG
Organism: Glis glis; assembly: GCA_004027185.1. NCBI lineage: Eukaryota > Metazoa > Chordata > Mammalia > Rodentia > Gliridae > Glis > Glis glis. The sequence goes on from PVJS01004012.1 coordinate 51,351, forward strand.
CACTTTATGAAGTTGTTTCTAAATGTTGCACTAAAAGTAGGGCCCACTGATTTATCCATAGAAATCTATAGAAATTATTACACAAGCACATACCCTCAAACAGGTGATGGACACACATTTACCAACCTCAGAGAGAACAGTTGTGTATCTGTCCATGTCAAAGTGTAGATGCAGTGGACAGCCTCAAGAGTTTGATGAGAAACAAATTAATTTGGAGGTTAAGACACACAAACCTTAAAGCCTATGCATGTGGCGCAGACTCCAGTATTTTCAGTCAGTATTGCGGAATGAAATAGCTTTCTCCAGCGATGTCTTCCCAGTCCTCCCTCACCATGCAGAACCAGAGAAGAATGCGTTCTAGCATCTTCCTTTTGTGGGTTTTTTTTTTTTTTTTGCCTTCCTTAGGATTGAATTTCTAGTTTGCTGTTGTTACTGGTTTTTGTTTTTGTTTTTTGTTTTTTGTGCTGGTGATTGAATGCAGAGGTGTTCTACTTCTGAGCTAAACCATTAGCCCTTTTTACTTACTTACTTACTTATTTATTTATTTATGTATGTATTTATTTATTTTTGTGGTATTGGGGATTGAACCCAGGGGTATTTTACCTCCAAGCTACACTCCAGCCCTGTATTTTATTCCTTATTTTGAAACAGGGTCTCACTAAGTTGCAGAGGGCCTCACTAAGTAGCTGAGGCTGGCTGCGAACCCGGATCCTCCGGTCTCAGCCTCCCAAGTACTGAGATTACAAGAGTATGCCACCACACCCGCCTATTTATCTTTTTTTTTTTTAATTTTGAAACAGAATCTCATCTCACTAAGTTGCTGAGGCTGGCCTCAAACCTGCGATCCTCCTGTCTCAGCCTCCCAAGTACTGGGATTACAGGCATACACCACCACATCCGGCTGGATTTCTAGTTTGGGTTTTGATAGTGGCTAGCCCCTCATTTGAATTATTTTACAATACAAGTAGAACAGGCCTTTTGAACCGTTTTCCTGGAAGCACCAGTGCTGCAGTTGCATGGGGCTTCCTGAGAACACACTAAGTGTGCCTGGGAAGGACCTGGGTCCCCTAAAGGCCTGTCTCAATGGAGCTATCAATCATAAGGGCTCCATCATCCTTCACCTTTGAGCTTGACAGTTCTCCCTAAAAGCCTAGTCTATGGGCTGGCAGGTACCAGAGCCTCAGTACCTGGGGCAGAGTTGGAGCAATAAGTATTGTTGATTAATGGGGAGGTTTCAGGGTTTCTCACACCTAGAGCACAGATTTTGAGATGACCATGAGCTGGGTGTGATGGTGCACGCCTGCAATCCCTGCATTCGGGAGGCTGATACAAGAGGATCACAGGTTCAAGGGCAGCCTCAGCGACTTATTGAGACTCTGTTTCAAAACAAAATTTTTTAAAAAGGACTGGGGGTGTAGCTCAGAGGTAGAATGCCCTTGGGTTCAATCCCCAGTGAAAAACAACAACAACAAAAAAGAAATGACCCTGGAGGTCTTCAAGATTATGTGGCCACTGCTGGTCAGAGAAAAGCAGAAAAGACCTAGAAAATCCAAAACATAGAATCTGGCATACTAAAGTAGGCCAAATTCCAGAACGGGGAACTCATAGACAATTGGGTTAGGTCCTTGGCTTTACAACATAGTGTTTGGCATAGAGGCACTTTCCATATATTTTTGGGGGGCAAAGGAATAAAAACAAATTCCCTGAAGATTCTCAGTTTGGTTCAGACAGCCCTGAGGTCTAAGTTGATTCAGAGGAAGAGAAGGATTTCTCAGTTCACCTGGAGGGATCAAACGTGATTTTCAACTGTTAGCAGGAAGTTGACAGAGAAGTTCATTATTAATGAATAGCAACTGTCTTCAAAATTGTTGTTCACAAAATTTAACATTTATAAAATAGATATTAATCCTGTTTTGCTGATGGGAATATTGAGACTTAGAGAAATTCAGGAATTTATCCAGGTCACCCAGCAAGTCCCTAAGTAGTGGAACCAGAAACCAGATCTGCCTGACTCTCATGCAGTACGCCTCAGAGGGAGAGAATTTTAAGGAACAAATTTTAGAGAAACGCTAAAATCCATAATGATAGAATAAGAAGACATTTAATCCTCAGTTTAGAATGTGGCCCGGATTTAAGATGCCAGATTCCTCATTTGTGAGTCTGTTCTTTCTTGAACAGTTTCATAAAAACCCTCACAAATATGTAGGTGAGGATACTTTAATGTCCTTTTCTGAGCTCTACTCCGGAGAAGAAAAAGTCTCAGACGGTTTTTCTCAAACTAGTATGTAAGGGCTTCTTAAAACAGAACGTTGGACTCCACTCCCAGAATTTGGGATTCAGGAATTTGCATGTCCACGTTTCCAGGTGACGATGTTGCTGGTCCCGGGACCACACTTTGGGAATCACAGGTACAGGGAAGCTGATTCAGCGATTGCAAAATAAGGTCTCCAGTTAGACCATGAATCTCATGGAATTCCTTTATTTTTGAATAGCGATTCCCCAGAAAATCCCCAAAAGCATGGGGGGGTATTTTTAAGAAAGGAAAGTGGGAATATTAGAGCAGTAAGTTTTAATCCTCTTACACTCTAAGTAGACAGAGAAATTAATGACACAGTTTCTTTCGGAAAGAATGAGCTAAATGGGAAGCACCCAAAACTCATTAAAAACTAATCTCATCCAGAGAAAGTCCTTTCTTTCATGAGAGCGAGAGAGAGAGAGAGAGAGAGAGAGAGAGCGAGCGCACACTTTGTTGCCTAAGGAAATTCAGGGCAATTGGTGAATCTCTATTTATAGGGCAGATTCCTTCCATTTCTTCTTGGTATTTTTCTCAGGAAAGCTGAGAAATGTCTAATAGAATGAGTGCACAGCTGTGGTCCCTTTAATGATTTGTGATGGACTTGTAGCTGTGAGGGCTGCACCGACTCCAGGAGACATGTATTTTCATGTGTGTTTGAACAAGAAGGGGAGAGGTCTTTGCCATCCAAATCATCTGTGCTATTTACGAGACATTCTGAAAATGATTTTTTCCCCACTGTTGTCTGTGATAACACAGATTCTTTAAAAGGAAAGAAGATATCCTCTGGTTAAGGGTATATGCAAAGGCAAGGTGAGGCACAGGGGGTCTTAGGTAGATACCTTACTGGCAGGTCTCAGGTAGATGGAGAGTTTAGTGCAAAAGGTTTCCTAGGAGGTCTCTTACAGCCAGCGCTTGAGGGAGCGAGGAGAGCAGGGCCCAGCCCAGGGAGAGGCTGAATAGTGGTAAAGTCACAACAAAGGACTCAGCAGATCCCAGGGCAGTGCTGGATCTAAGATGGCCCCTTAGAGTGTTCCAAACTGAGGCAAGGGGAGTGGGCCTTTGAATCCCATAGGGACAGTCATTGGACCGGCTGGCTCTGGGGATGGACATGTGCATGGGCAAGGAGACTTCTCTCAGGAGGGGAAAATTTCTGGCTCACAACTGTGAGCCATCAGCAGTGAACATTCCAGCAATTGAGGGAATGAGGACCTCCATCCTGAAGCAGGACCTGGTTTATATAGGGAGAAAAGGGTTTGCACTGTATTTCAGTGTCATGGAGATACCTACTTTTTTTTTTTGTACTGGGGATTGAACCTAGGGCCATTCTACCTCTGAGCTACATCCCCAGTCCTTTTGATTTTGAAACAGTGTCTCGCTAAATAGCTGAGTGTCTTGCTAAGTTGCTGAGGTTGGCCTTGAACCTGTGGCACCTAATCTCTTTACATAGTGAACACATGGTATGTCCAAAGTAGTCTGCTAGATGTCATGATGTAGTCAAAGAAAATCAGACATGTATTCTATCTTCATGGAAACTTGTACTATATTATTATTTGCACAATTGACATAATTTAACCTATTATTCAATATGTCATCTATAGCATTCCAGTTATATCACATAGAGTATTTTAATAGGAACTGGGCATCATATAAAGTAGATTAGATCCAATTTCTAAAGCAGATCACTATTATAAGGAAAAAGTAACAACAATGACTAACATTTACTGAGGCATTGTTCGAAGCACTATTATTAATCCCACTTTATTCATTAAAGGGACTGAGAGATGGAGAGCTTTAAAAACTTGTTCAAGGTCACAGAGATTTTAGGAGCTAGCTAGAATTTGAACTCTGGAAATCTGATTGTAAAGTCCACTTAACCAGTCTTTCTTCATTCTCCTTATCATGGGGAGCAAGAGTTATAGGTATATTAAAGCCCTAAACTTTTGTTCTCTTTAACATTTACTGTAATGTTGTACTTTTATTTATTTATGTATCCCCTAAGCATTTTGTACTATATCATGCACATGGTATGTCTTAATGAAGGTTAGTTGATATTAAGAAAAAATTTTTTTGATTTCCCTCTCCCTCCCTCCACTGAATGCTGGTAAGAGAGACAAATAAGAGAATAAAAATAAAAATTTATTATGCAAATAGAGTTCCATAATTCTTATGTTGACATAGTAAAATGCCCAACTCGTATAATACCCAACTTCTTATACTAAAGAAAACTCAACAAGACTGTGTTAGTCAGCTTTCCATTACTGTAACAAATACCTGAAACAATCAACTTAAAAAGAGAAAAAGTTTATTTGGCTCACAGTTTAGAGCTCAGTTGGCCCATTGTTTTGGGGCCTGTGATGAAACAGTACAACACGGTGTGAGTGCAGTAGCAGAGGAATCTGCTCATGTCAAGGCAGGGCCAGGGTTCAATAGCTCCATCAAGGGCACCCCCAAGACCTAATTTCCTTCTACTAGGCCCCACCCCCTAAAAGTCCCACTTCCTTTCAAAGGTATCATAGGCCAGCAGCCAAACCTTTAACACATGGGCCTTTGGGGGACACTTATCCAAAGCCAAGATTAAGTCCAAATTATGTATAAATAATGTTTATTTGTAAAGAATAAAAAATTGTACTCTCATAGGGTTTGCACCATGCACAAGCTAACAGCTGACCCTGACCACAAAGCCTCTTACACTTGTTTCTGGTTTTCTCTGGAAAAAGGGCCAGAGAATCACAGTCTACATGCCAAATTTAGCTGCTACATGATTTTGATTTTGCTGCCTATCTGGTCAAGAATGGTTTTGAAGCCAGGCATCGTGTCACATGCCTGAAATCTCAGTACTTGGGAGACTGAGACAGGATGATTGCAGGTTTGAGGACAGCCTCAGCAACTTAGTGAGGACCCTCAGCAATTTAGTGAGAACCCTATTTCAAAATTTTAAAAAATAGGATTTTGGGTATAACTTAGAGGTAGAATGCCCTTAGGTTTGATCCCCAGTAACACACACACACACACACACACACACAATGGTTTTTATATTTTTAAGTGGTTGGGGGGGAAATAGATATTTTATAACATGTGAAAATTATATGTAATTCAAATTTCAGTGTCCATAAGTGTCACTGGCATCACAGCCATGCCCGTTGGTTTCATATTCTCTGTGGCTGCTTTTCAAGCTGCAGTAGTAGAGTTGAATAGTTTTAACACAGATTGTATGGGCTGCAGAGCCTCAAATATTTACTATCTGGCCCTTTTTCACAAAATGTTTGTAGACGGCTGCAATAGAGTAATTCTCAATTTAAGCTTATGGAAACACCTGGGAGAGGTTTTAAAACTCCCAGTCCCTATCCAGGCATGGTTGTGCACACCTGTAATGCCAGTACTGGGGAGGCTGAGACAGGAGCATCTCAGGTTCAAGGACAGCCTCAGCAATACAGTCAGACTCTCGGCAACCTAGTGAGACCCTGTTTCCAAACAAAAAATAAGAAAGGTCCAGGGGCATACTTGGACATAGAATGCCCCTGGGTTTAATCCCCAATACCACAGAAACCACAAACACACCAAACAACAACAACAAAACAAACCCACAAACCTCCCAGTCCCTAAACCCCAACCTGCACCAGTTAGATCCGAATCTCTGGAGATAAGCCGGTCTTTAGTACTTGTTAAGGCTCCTGTAGTTTCTGCAATGTGAAGCCAAGTCTGAGAGCCACTGCCGGGAGTGTGAACGCATTTTGAGGGGCAGATGGACTCGGCCTCTCTACCTCCAGCCTGCCAGATGGGAGAGAGAATGCAGGTCACTCTCTCCACCTGTGTGTGGACGTGATGCTGTGAGCAGAGAGGTTCAGGACCTCCAGGCGCCCTCTGGTTACAGCCTTCATACTGCGGAGGCAGAGGGGAGAGGAGAGGGTTATACTCAATATCTATCCCAGCATACAGAGCGACTGAGTCGAAAGAGAATTTTCCCTGCAATGGAACAGCATCAAATGCACGGGCAGTCTACCTTCCTGACCCTCGCCTCTAGGAGCAGGTGACCTAATTCCTCAGCATCCACCAAAGACACCATCTGGTCACAGCCGTACAGCACAGAACCAGTTGTCCTGTGCTGTGGGTCCAAGAGACTTTCAATCAGCTGTGTGGGCCATCAACTCTGCTCCCAAATCACCTGCAGGTTACTAGGCCCCATCCCAGACCTAGAGAATCAAAGTTCCCACAGACAGCCCTGGAAATATGCATTTAAAAATTTATTTTATAAGTGCATTGCAATTATACATCATAGGTTCATTGTACTAAGCACGTACGTGCACACAGCTCTTGGTGTGTTTCCTCCACATCCCGCCCTGCCCCCCTCCTCCCTCCCCACACAAGTTAGTGAGAACAGTAGTAGTACATTCACACATTGACAGAGCGTTATTTGAAGGGTTTCCTTCTTCAACCCTCCTTCTTCCCCTCCCTAATTCTCTAATCCCCTCCCCTAACCCCCTGTAACTACTCTGTAGGTGCCTCTCTGGATTTTTTTTTTTTTTTGAGGTACTGGGGATTGAACCCAGGGGCATTCTACCTCTGAGCTACACCCCCAGCTCTATTTTTTATTCTTTATTTTGAAACAGGGTCTCGCTAAGTTGCGGAGAGCCTCACTAAGTAGCTGAGGCTGGCCACGAACCCGGATCCTCTGGTCTCAGCCTCCCAATTACTGGGATTACAAGCGTGCGCCACCACACCTGGCTTCTCTGGATTATTTAAAGTCCCTTATGCTTCCTATTTTCTCTCTAGCTTTCACGTATGGTAGAAAACACACAACCCTTGACTTTCTGAGACTGACATCTCATGTAGCATAATATTCTTCACTTGCATTCATTTTCCTGCAAGTGACATAATTTTTTCTTCTTTATAGCTGAGTAGAATTCCATTGTGTGTACAGACCACATTTTCTTTATCCATTTGTCTTCTTATGGACACCTAGGTTGGTTCCATAATTTGGCTATTGTGTGCTATAAACATAGATTTGCATGTATTGGTATAATATTCTGACTTTAATTCTTTTGGAAAGATACTGTGGAGTGGTATAGCTGGATTGTATGGCGGTCCCATTCCTAGTTTTTTTTTTTTTTTTTTGCGGTACCGGGGATTGAACCCAGGGGCGTCCTACCTCCGCGCTACACCCCCGGCCCTATTTTTTAGACTTCATTTTTAAACTGGGTCTCACGAAGTTGCGGAGGGCCTCACTAAGTAGAGAGAGAGAGAGAGAGAGAGAGAGAACTGAGGCTGGCCGCGAAGCCGGATCCTCCAGTCTCCACCTCCCAAAGTACTGGGATTACAAGCGTGGGTCACCACGCCCGGCCTCCATTCCTAGTTTTTTGAGGAACCTCCAAACTGATCTCCATAGTGGTTGTACTAATTCACAATTCTACCAACAGTGTATAAAAGTTCCTATTTCCCAACATCCCCGCCTCATTATTGTTTATATCTTGATGAGCGCCATTCTAACTAGTTTTAGGTAGAATCTCAGTGTAGTTTCGATTTGCATTTGCCTGATTGTTACTGATGTTGAACATTTTTTTCATATATTTATTGGTCAATTAAAAGAAATTTACACTTAAACCAGCTACCAGTTGATTATTAAGAACTTTAAAGTTTGGCACAGCCAGGCGTGGTGGCACACTCCTGTAATCCCAGTACTTAGGAGGCTGAGACAGGAGGGGATCAAAGGTTCGATCAAGGACAGCCTCACAACATAGCAAGACTCTCAGCAATATAGTGAGACCTTCTTTCAAAAAGGAAAAATAAAAAAGGATTGGGGGTGTAACTCGGAGATAGAATTCCCCTGGGTTCAATCCCCAGTACCACAAGAAATAAAATAATGATGATAATAATAAAGTTTGGTCACCACTCCCCCCAATGGTTACATTGACGAGTTCTCAGCAGATGTGCAGGCTAAAGCGGTCCTAGAAACATTTGCCACGGTGTACTTACCTGGCTCAGCCAGGCATCAATTCCTTTCAGAGGGGCACACATCCACATTAAAAAGGTCTTCCTACATATAATCTATAGCATCTATGCCAAGTGACCTTTAAAAGAACCAGTTATTAAAAAAAAAACAGTGGTGGGAGTCATACATTCATTCTACCAATTGCGGTCTCACTTGCTACTATAGAAACCTTCCTGGCAAACTGTTTTAGATAATATTAAATAGTGCCGAACTTTCATTCTTTGAAGATAGGCCTAATTTTTGGAAGTAGATACACATCCTGAAGAGTCAAATGGGGTGAATAAAGTAGCTGAACAAATTGGGTCTTTTTTTTAATGAGATTTTTATATTTTAGTTTTGGTACTGGGCATTTGTATTTAATTATTACCATTTTTTTCCATTTTACTTTGGGAGGTGTGTGTGTGTGTGTGTGTACGTGTGCAGGGGCATTCTGCATCCAAACTATACCCCCAGCCGTATTTTATTTTCTATTTTGAAACAGCGTCTTGCTAAGTTACTGAGGGTCTCCCTAAGTTGCTGAGGCTGTCCTCGAACCTTTGATCCTCCTGTCTCAGCCTCCCAAATACTGGGATTACAGGCGTGTGCCACCACGCCCAGCTGAGCTTTGACTTTTAAGTGATGACATTGCATATCAGTGTACTCTTTAACTCCAAAGGCACGCCTTCATAATATTTTGAATATTTTTCTAACACAGTGGTTTTAAAGAAGCCTCACTTATCCCAAAGTGAAGGAAAACAGTTTTTTGGATTGACAAATTCCATTGTATTTTGTCTGAAACCAACTCTATGTCTTTATTGTCATAAGGAGTAATGGTTTACAAAGTCTATAAGCCATCAGTTTGTGGGCGTAAGTGGGCGTGAGTTTGAATATTGAAATCCGTGATTCTGTTACAGGAAATCATTATGGGGATAGAACAGAAGCATTTCATTTCTCCTAACTAGGGAGACTTGTAGGGGAGATGTGATACTTGGGATAAAGGGGTCATTTCACCTCATTCTCGTTCCATGAATGGGTCCACATTTGCATCCAAGCCAAAGGGCAGAAACATGGAGTAGACAGCACAACCTGTATGCTGTCACTGCTGATCTGGGTCGAATTGCAAATGGACTTTAGAGTTAGATTTTAAATACAGTTCAGGAGAACAGAGCGGTGAGATAAGTCAGTGCAAGGGTAAATGCTATGGGCAGCACTGAAAGGTTTTATTTGACCACCTGGGACTGAGATGCCTGTTTCTAAAATGAAAGGATGTATTTTATGAGCGGGGTGTCCTGCAGTGCTCAGGTGATATCCCTTGATAATGGCACAAAGCAAGTCTGAGGCTTTCCATTTTTAACTGTCCGGTGGGCACTGACTGCATTCATTGTGTGTTTATCTCTGAAGGCAGGCTCATGTTCTAAAGTGTCCTGTCCAAGGGCTTTCACAAATCCTTGGACGACTTTAATTTCACCAAGCCGAACAAAATTGAACACATAGATCACTGAGCCTTGATGTTCTGAAGGCAAAGATTTTAAAAAAGATGGTACTGGTCTCCCTAAAACAATTGGAACAACGTAACACCACACCAGTGTGGAATCTGTATTACTTACAAGTCTCTTCATTCATAGAATGAAAGCTTCTTTCTTCCTTCCTTCCTTCCTTCCTTCCTTCCTTCCTTCCTTCCTTCCTTCTTTCTTTCTTTCTTTCTTTCTTTCTTTCTCTTTCTCTCTCTCTCTCTCTCTCTCTCTCTCTCTCTCCTTTCTTTCTCCTTTCTTTCTTTTTGTGGTACTGAGGATTAAACCCAGGGGTGTTCTACCTCTGAGCCACACCCCCAACCCTATTTTATATTTTTATTTTGAAACAGGCTCTTGCTAAGTTGCTGAGGGTCCTGCTAAATTGCCGAGGCTGTCCTCAAACTTGTGATCCTCCTGTCTTAGCTTCCCGAGCACTGGGTTTACAGGCGTGAGCCACCGCACCCGGCCTATATGCAAGCACTTTGGGACATTTGTATGACAACTTGACCCTTAGACATTTTTAACTGACTTCTTTAAGGATTCATGTTGGGAGATGAATGTAAGAGAAAGTCCCTTGAGAGATACAGGCAGATTTGTTTAGCCGGGGTATTTTTGCCTATTATTTTGGAAAGGCTATTGTGATTAAAATTTTCTTGTTTCTGTTTTCCTGGACGACACTGAAACCACTCCTGCACTGTGTGTGCACAGACCTGTGTGTGTGTGTGTGTGTGTGATGCTGGGTGTGTGTGGCAGGGATGGGGACGTGAGGAACATGGCCTGTAATCATTCCAACTGGCCCTTTGCCTGGTGTCACGTTACACATTTTCTGGCTTTCCTATTTATTGCATTTTCACTAGGAAAAAACCTGCTCCACAGACCCTGCCCCTATTAAGTGTTCCACTCTGCCTTGGATTGGGATATTGTCTTCCAAACTTGGAAAAAGAAAGAGGGGGGTTGGGCTATATTGCTTCCAGAGGAGCTTAACTGTTTAAGGGTTAAAGATACAGAAAAATTATAGCTTAAGTACTATAGTGGCTAGGGGGTAGAGAAGAAAGATGGCTTTGTGTAGATGATTAGTTTGGACTTTGTTAAGACAGACAAAATATCTTTTTTTGGTCTTCTGGCGTAGGCAGAGTTTTATAGTCTTAAAAGCAAATCTTCAACTGCATTCTCGTTCCCTTACATCAGCCCACTTCTCCCCTTCCCTCTCATATGGAGAAACAATGAACAAAGTGGCCACTGTTGGATCTCTGGGGTGTTTCTCTCTCTTTCTAATACAGGCTCCCAGGATAGAGATCTTCAGCCATTTCAACTCCAAAAATCCTGCTCTTCCAAGAGAGGACAATTGCCAAATGCTTCCTAGCTGGAGAGAATATCCTGGCAAGTCAGCTCCACAAGGGTTATGCAGAAATGCAAGCTGCTTGAGCAAGAGGGAGGTGGGCAATCCTCAGTACTGTGCTGGGAGAAATGGCCACTTCAGGCTCCTCGGCTCTGTTTTCTTTTCTTCCTCGGCATTTGTAAAGTCAACGCATTAGGCCAGAGGGTGTGGCCGAGACTCCAGAAAAACTCTGAAAGTACTATTTGTTCTTGAAAATGTTGCAGTTAATTTTCTTGGTCCCGGGTCTCAGGGAAAGAAAAGATCTTTGTGAACAAAAGCAACAAAATACAGGCATATATCTGTCTTCCCTGCCTCAGAGTTCTTTGTTAACATCAGTATCAGCAGAGGAAGCAGAATTTGAGAAGTTATATTTTATTTTTATTTTTTGGTACTGAGGATAAAACCCAGGGGCATTCCGTCTGTGAGCTACACCCCTCACCCCACCCTTTTTAATTTTTTTTTTTATTCTGAAACGGATTCTCACTAAGTCACTGAGGCTGGCCTCTAACCTGCAATCCTCTTGTCTCAACCTCCCAAGTTACTGGGATTCCAAGTGTGTGCCATCACACCTGACTGAGAGGTTATTTTTTAAGCAGTGGTTCTAGAATGTTTTCTGGGGGGTAAGGCTGGAAAGTTTACATTTAAAAATTGAGTAAAATTAAGTACAAACAGGTCTTTTTTTTTTTTCGAAGAGAGAGATTCTTTTTGGAGTCTCAAATCCCAAACAAACAAACACCCCTACTTTTTAAAAGCAAGTTCATAGACATGAGGTCCTCCCCCCAATTTTTTGAAGAGAGTTGTATATCCAAAGGTTCTTCATGCTCTGAGAAGTCTCAGGTACCTCGACTGACTTGAAATTTGGGTGAGCGTGTGATTGTGTACATGTGTACTTGCCAGCAAGGGTAACAGCCAGTAGGTAGAAGGCGAAGGACTGGGAAGGGCTGGGCTTCCACGGGAGCCTTTCCCAGAGTCGATCCCGACATTTTGCCCTTTTCCCTTGGGAGTTTCACCTCAGCCACGTTGGTGTCAGGACTGCCAAAAAGTAGCCCTTCCTTCTAGTGGGGGCATGGGCAAGGAAAGCACCAATCCATTCCTATCCCTGACCCAGCCCCCGGGCTGCTCCTCGTCACCACCTGGCAATGTGGCTCCTCCCTAGCAGGGTGTGGGCTTCAAAGTTGGACCTGGATTTGCATTGTCTCTTCTACTATCAGCTGCCTTATTTTTATTTTTTATTTTACTTTGATTTTTTGTGGTACTGGGATGGAACACAGGAGCATTCTACCTCTGAGCAACACCCCCCGTCCTATTTTATTTTGAAACAGGGTCTCACTAAGTTGTGAGGGCATCACTAAATTGCTGGTGCTGGCCTCGAACCTGCAATCCTCCTGTCTCAGCCTCCCAAGTACTGGGACTATAGACATGTGCCACCACACTCAGTTAATTGCCTTACTTTAAGGCAGTAAGAGTTAAGGTCATTGAACTTTTGTTTTTCCCATTTGTAAGGTAGGGGTAAAATACCTACCTTGAAATCATATTGGTAAGATGAAAGCAGACGAGGTACATGAGGTGTTTATTGCTGGGCCTGGCCAGAGAGTGACCAATAAATAGGGGCTGCTCATTCATTAGAACCTGGGCTCCTGCCACAACAAGGTGTATCATCCTGAAGGTAGGGAGTTCCTTCCTTCCTTCCTTCCTTCCTTCCTTCCTTCTTTCTTTCTTTCTTTCTTTCTTTCTTTCTTTCTGAACTGGGGATCGAACCCAGGGGCATGCTACCTCCAAGCTACGCTCTCAACCCTATTTTTTATTCTTTATCTTGAAACAGAGTCTCACTAAGTTGCGGAGGGCCTCACTAAGTAGCTGAGGCTGGCCATGAACCTGTGATCCTCCTGTCTCAGCCTCCCAAGTACTGGGATCACACATGTGTGCCACCATGCCCGACTGGGTAGGGATTTTTAATGTGAAAGTGTGGCTAAACCTGGTTAGTTTTTTTCTTTATGAAACTTTTGGGAATAGAAAAAGACAAGTCTAAAACAAACAAAGAAAACAAAACAAAAAACCTAAAAATAAATCTGGATTTAGTGGCTAGAAAGATGGCAGCATTAAAAGCTGTCCAGGCGTGGTGGTGCAGGCCTGTAATCCCAGTACTCGGGAGGCTGAGAGAGGAAGATTGCACGTTGGGAGCCAGCCTCAGCAACTCAGCGAGACCTTGTTTCAAAATAAAAAATAAAAAAGTCTGGGACTGTAGCTCAGAGATAGAATGCCCTTGGGTTCAATCCCAAGTTAAAAAAAAAACAAAATCTAGGCTGGATGGGAGCAGGGAGAGGTATAGTGTCTGTTTGTTGTTGTTATTATTATTATTGTTGTTGTTGTTGTTGTTGCTGTCGTCATTGTTATTACTATTATCATTGTACTGGGAATTGAACCCAGGGGCACTCTACCTCTGAGGTATACCCTCACCCCTTTTAGTTTGGAACAGTCTTGATAAGTTGCTGAGGGTCTCACTAAGTTGCTGGGGCTATCCTCAAACCTTTGATCCTCTTGTCTCAGCCTCCCAAGTACTGGGATTACAGCCATGTACCACCATACCTGGCTTTTCTGTTATTATTTATAACATGAACTGTCTGCCCTCTCTGGGGGTGTCATCTCTCCTTAGGGACATCTTTGACATGGCCCTCACATTTCCACAACACCTTTGCCTCACAGGAACAAAACTCCTGCTGAAGGGACTTTGCATTCTTTTTTTAAATTATTTTTTATTTTTATTTTTATTTTATTTATTTATTCATTTTTTTGTGCTACTGGGGATTGAACCCAGGGGCATTCTACCTCCAGGCTACACCCCCAGCCCTATTTTTTATTCTTTATGTTGAAACCGGGTCTCACTAAGTTGTGGAGGGCCTCACTAAGTAGCTGAGACCGGCCGCGAACCCGGATCCTCCGGTCTCAGCCTCCCAAGTACTGGGATTACAAGTGTGTGCCACTACGCCTGGCTTTTTGCATTCTTTTGAATATTTAAAAAATATTATTTAATCAACTTTGCAATGAAAGTAAAATGGTATTATTTGCATTGTTCAAATGTAGACATCAGTAGAATCAGAAACAGGAAATAAACCACAAATACCTAAAACCAAGTCACTGGTTATAAGCTTTTTTTATATCACCATTTATACTGAATTAATTGTACATAGCTACTACCAATGTGTATATACCATTCCAAGTTCTATTTTTCCCCACTAGCTTATAAGGATTTCCCCCTTATATTTCTGTAGTCCTTGTTCTTAATGTTCCAAGTGATATTATTTATTTCTTTAGAGACAGGGTGTCCCTATATTGCTCAGGCTGACCCCAAACTCCTGGGCTCAAGGGTCCCCCCACCTCTGCTTCTTGACATTATTTTTTTTGATGTATTTTATCTCTGTGTCACAAGTGTTTGGGTTGGTTTTCTACTCTTAGATGTTTCTTTTGTATTCGTCCTCAGTGTTGCTTCAGTACAAGTTTTCTCCCTGTCAAACACTTTGATAAATTTTATTATATTTGTCATCTTTTACCAAATTACTCTTTAGAAAGACTGTATCAATACTAAGTTCATCTCCCGGCAATGGAAAAATATGTCCAATGTGGAATTTTCCCCACCTTTCCCAACGATGGATTTTTGTATTTGTCTTTTCTCTAATTTAATGTGAGTGAAGTATCTTGTAGTTATTTTAATTTTCAGTTTTAAAATCATAACAAACAATAACATTTTCCCATTTTTTAAGACTGAACCTTTTTGTGTGTGTGTGTGAATTATTTGATCCAAGGTTTGGCAAACGATGGCCTCTGGGCCAAATCTCACCAGTCACTTGTTTCTAGGAATAAAGTTTAATTGGAACACAGCCATGCTCATTTTTTTACATATTGTCTAAGACTGCTGTTTGCACTACAGTGGAAGAGTTGAGAGGGTGCAACAGAGTGAAGACTATATGGCTCTTAACAGAAAGTTTTGACTCTCTAATCTCTTAGCTCTTATCCTCTCTTGCTCTACCACACTTTATGTTCTAGCAACGTCACAGTACTTGCAGTTCTCTCATATCATAGTTTGTGTTTTGGTGTCTTTGCTTATAGTCTTCTTCCTGGGATTTTCAATCCCCAGTCTACCAGGAAGCTTCCAAACCTTCCCTGATAGTTGCTAAAGCATCCCCTTCAATACAGATTCAGTTGGTGTTGTCAGTTGGTGTATGAGAATTAAAAAAACAAGCAAATGAACCACAAAACCAGTTCCTGGGAAAGCACTTTGTAAAACTATAAGGCATTATATAAAAGTAACAACTTCTAGTGATATTTATAATTACCATCATATTTGGCAGTGTCAATGTCTACCTTTGTGTCTGCTTTTATTTCAAACCTTTCACAAGGCACCTCGATTGGCTGTCATGGAGTGAGTAAAGGATCTGCCCTTATAATACTCTATTAAACATGATTAATACAGTGGGGTACCTGTACTAGTTATTTTGGCAGTACCAGAAGTCAACTTGAATCAATTATATGAGTCTCATCAACTACTAAATAATCATTAAGATGAATCGAAACATCAATCAACCAACCATACAATAGAGTCCAACCTTCTTCTATGTTACCCTATTTGACTCCAGAGAACAAAGGTTAGGATACTAGAGAAACAATCAACCTGAAATTCTGAGAAAATATGCTAAGCCAAAGAGTCATTATATGGTTCGGTTTCAGGTAATTGGGCAAAAATCAGACAAGGTAATACCTTGGAAAAGAGTTTCATTTACTCAGAGAAAAAAGAGATCCTGACCTAAAATGTATAAATCAGAAATGATGCCTGGAATCTTTGGGTATTCTGCTTGCTTTTCCAAAGCGTCTTCTAGAACATTACACTATAGCCTATCCTAACTAAGCTTTTTAGTAATTGCTCTCTGGTGGCTCGCCCCTTTCTTTGGAAATCAAGACTATCTCAGAAAAATATTATCATAAAATGTAATATGTTAAAACATGCTAATACTGTCATATGTATGTGTATATGCAGCTTATTAATTTCAACAGTGATCTCTGGGGGATCCAGGAAGGAGTGTAGAGATTTCTACTTGCCTTGGGAACAGTTCCATATGGGTGTTGAAAGCCACAAGGTGAAGGTTCAGATTACACAGAGTGAAGAAAGCTTGTTCAGTTATGAATGTTCTGAGTCTCAGAGACAAAAGCTTTTAGTTATAACTGCATTTCTGGAGAAGAGGGCGCCTGCTCCTTCACCACGTCCATTAAGAAGCAACTACTTATTTTAGCGGTGCCTTTCTCTCAGGAAGTGCAATATATAGTAAGGGCAGAAAAATAAGCAAAGGAGGAAATTTGATATTGATTTTCTTTTCTTCTGTGAAATTATATGAAAGCTCAATGGCGTGGAGCAGTAATTTAGTCAATAAGGCTCCATTTGAAACCACCTTGAAATTCAGTGCCTTCCCCATCCTTTTAAACTTCCTCTTGTGTCATTTCTATTTAGTCGTCTGTGGGGCTGAAATACTGTAGAGTTTTTAATTCATAACATTGCAGTGAGGTTTTTGCTAATGGTAAAAATTGGGAAGTATTTCCAGAAAATGAAAGTCTGCCCCTCCTTATATTATATTGTATTTTTTATATTATATTATATTATAAGTAGGACTCCTTGTTGGAAAGCAATTTTTGAGTATTAGGTGCTGCTAGATTCTCCTGGGTTTGAACTGTGGGAAGACTAAGCACAGTGCTTTCTCCTTTGGAGCTAAGGGAAGGTCATCTATGTTGGCCTCCCTGTTATGTTTGTGTCCATTTTGGTCATAATAATTTCTAACAGTTCCCCAACACTTAAACAGTGTGTATGTAGTATGCTAAGTATTTCTATGATTTCTGTTCTGTAGGGAAGCGATAAGTCGCCTATGTGAAGCTGTCCCTGGGACAAATGGAGCCATTAAAAAGAGAAAGGTAAACATTGATGTGATTTTCTGGTTTTATGTTTCTTGAACTATGGCAAAGAAGGTATCAAAGTAGTTGTTAGTTCATTCCACCTTGTGACCCATGGTCCAGCCTGGACTTTATTAGTTGGCATGGTATCAGAACTACATCCAAAGTTGCTCTTGTCCCTCAATTTTCTCCAACTCACCAGACACTGTCTGAAATGGTGATCCTTCGAGGGGCAGAGTAGAGAAAGCACCGGCTCGAGGGTAGAAACTTTGAGGCTCCCGGCCCTGGTCTTCACTAACTTGTGAGCAGGTTATCACATCTCACTATTCTTGTGTCTGTAAAGTTAGGAAGTTCAACCAGATGACCAGTTTGGTGCTCTTTATAAATGTATATCTTTTGCATGTTAACATTAAGACTTCCTGGACTCTTTTCAAATGTAAACTTGGATAGTGGTAAAGGTGAGTTCATAACACATAGGTAGAAGGAGCTTCCCATGCTGAAAGAAAGCAAAAGTGTTGACGTTAGACAGACTTGTGTTGGAATCCTGCCTCTGCCACCCAAGAACGGTGTGCTCTTGGACACGACATTTATCCTCTAGGATCCTTGGTTTCCTCATCTGTAAGATGGGAGAAAATAGCACTTATTTTATAGGGTTACATAAGAATTAAGTGAAATAATAGCTACAAAGTACCCACTAGTGTCTGGCATGTATTACACTTTCTATATTCTATATTAACAGCAGTGAGCATTGTTACTATTAAGCTCTGAACCCTAGAATGCATAATAGCTTTCAAAAGTCCAATGTGGTGTAAAGGCTCTTAAGATAAGTATCTAAATCATAGAGTTGCAGACTGTTTAAGAGGAAAGGGATCTTTATCAACCGTCTAGTCCACACCTCTCATTTTGTCAGCTATAAACTGGGTCTGAGAGAAGAGATGATCACCAGGCCCATTAAGGTCAGAGCCAGCTACAGAAACCAGGTCTCCTGATTCCTAGCTGGCGCTCTATTTCTATACCACCCTGCCTCATTTTTCATTATCATTCGTCATCATTTTCCAAATAAGGCTGAACTCCCTATTCCTGGTTTCTTGGACAGAACCTGTTGCAAAGCGGATTCTGGACCCTTCGTCCTCATAACCCCTGAGCATAGAATGCTTCAGTTGGCTGATCCCAACAGATAGGCTCACTCGTTTAATATTTTCTTATTTCAGGAGTAAACATGGCTACCAAACATAGTAAAAGAAACGTGGCTTTCGTCTTTCCATATAGGACACTTATAAAGAAAAACAGAAATTTTTGAGTTAATTTCCTTTGATAATTAGCATTGGTTGAGTACTTAATATATTTCAGGGATTCATCCTCGCTCATTATACTTTTATACTCTTTTTTCCCCCAATTTTTTACTGTGACAAAATACACATAACAAAACTTGCCACCTAAACCACTTTTTAGTGTACAGTTTAGTAGGACTGTTTTCCTGTCCTCTATTTCTTCAGTCTTTGCTCTAATCTTTGTTCCTTCCTTCCTTCAGCTAGCTTTGGGCCAAGTTTGTTCTTTTTATGGTTCCTTACATTGTAAAGTTAAGTTTTTTATTTGAAATCTCTCTTCTTTTTTAATGTAAAGCATTATAACTATAATTTTCCTCTTAGCACTGCTTTTGCTGTGTCCCTTAAGCTTTGGTATGTTGCATTTTTTATATTTTGTTGATCATCACAAAAAAGTAGACAGGTGCTATTATTTATAACTTCGTGGGGACCCAGAGGAGTTAAGTTACTTGCCCAATGAGTCAGTAAGTGTGTAAAAGTGTCAAGTCAAGCCCAGCTTGGTTCCAGGACCTATACTCTTAACCACCATGTTCTCTGCCTCTTGGCCTAGCATCTCTCCCCAGATTAGAGAACCAAAAACTATTAAGGCCAATAGAATATGGTCAGGACTTCTGTTTTATACCATTAGGCCTATGGATTATTTCATCATAGGCAGTTTGAAGGGCTGCTGATTTATCCCCTTAAGTGATATCTCATGAGTTTTGATCTCTCTTTCTCTTTTTCACTGAGGACTGAAACCAGGAACTCAAGCATTCCAGGCAGTTGCTCTACCCCTGAGCTACACTTCCAGCCCCCAGTGAATTATTGCTTTTTTCTTTTAGACTTACATTGAGAAGAGTTCAGCGTGTCTAAACTCTCACAAGAATTTGTTTATATAAAGCAGGCCCCCACTCCCAATATTTGGGGAAAGGGGAAGTAGGAAGTATGAGGAAAGTTCCACAGTCTTAAGATTTCATTTACTAAAGAATTTGCTGTGTTCCAATTCTTAAAAAAGTTTTTAACAAAAATTATTTTATCTCATTTGATGTATGTAAATTAAAATAGGGAGGAAGAATATGGGATTTGATTCATTTAACATTTAAAAACCATTACCATCCATTCTATAACAAAATCGATAACTTACGATGTTGTTTTGTTAATTTTAAAGCCTCCAGTTAAGTTCCTATCAACAGTTCTTGGCAAAAGTAATCTTCAGTTTTCGGGAATGAATATAAAACTGACCATCTCAACGTGCAGCCTCACACTGATGAATCTTGACAACCAACAGGTAAGACAGTGAATGTCATTTGTAGTTTAAAATACCATCTATTTTTCTGGAAACCTGAGGGTAATAAGGAGAATAAAGCCGGATTTGGTGGCACCCACCTGTAATTCCAGTACTTGGGAGACTGAGACAGGAGGATCGCAGGTTTCAAGAGAGCCTCAGCAAGTAGTGAGACTCTCATCAACCTAGTGAGACTCTGTTTCCAAATTAAAAAAAAATAGGGCTGGGGGTGTAACTCAGAGGTAGAATGCCTCTGGGTTCAATCCCCAGTACCACAAAAAATATATATAAGGAGAATAAAGTGTCAGGCAGAGCATACCTACAATTAAATAAGGCACAAGGGGAAAAAATCTGCCCAAGATTTATGCCTAACAATAATTAGAGTAACAGTATTACTAACCCATCACTGGGGCATTTAATGGTCTACATACTTGCTGCTACCTAACTGGCTTTATATCAAGAACTAGGATTCCTGCTAGGCGTGGTGGTATATGCCTGTAATACCAGTACTTGGGAGGCTAAGACGGGAGGATTGCAGGTTTGAGACCAGCCTCAGCAATATAGTGAGACTTTCAGCAACCTAGTGAGACCTTTTTTTCCAAACAACAACAAAAAAGGGGGGATGTGGAAGTGTAACTCAGAAGTAAAATGTCCATGGGTTGAATCCCCAGTACCACAAAAAAAAGGAACTAAGGT